>JANHGB010066361.1:0-13784 GCA_026283785.1 Coracopsis vasa | reverse complement strand
GATCTAGCTCCTCAGTGGTATCTGAGGATCAGAACTGTTGCAAAAAGGAGTATTTCATATTAACAGGTTGACGGCACTCTCTAAGGTCTCCACTGAATATTCAGGCAGAACAGCTGAAGTGGGCTCCTCAGTTCCTTCCTACGTCACTGCCCAGGCAGAACACACAGTGGACCCAGTCTTTCAGAAAGCTAAGTGCCTGCACTTCTCACTGCAGTCAGTGGGATCTTTTACCTATGAAGAAAGCTACTAAATGATTGACTAAAACTGTTCAGATCTACCTAAGATAGGTACTGCCCAATGACTGTAAAACTAAGCATAGTAAGGATTGCATGGAGGAATTACTTTCCATGCAATCTTTTCCTGCCCTAACAGCCACACTCAAAGTAGTCTATTCCACAGAAAACACAGTTGGATGTGAGCAAGTATAATGGTTTGTAAGAAAAGCCTGTTTATATATCCCTTAGCATGCCAAATGAATCCACATTCTAGCTTGGATTAGTCTTGCTACAAGAAGAAAGCGTATTTTCTGAGGACTACCTGAGATTATCCAGGCAAATGGGATGTTAATATGGTAACGACATAAATATATGTGCATGAATTAAGAAAAGGTCAGCTTTTCTGACCCCTTTAAACTGTGCAAAAGATAAAAGCAGAATGGTAAAGGTGGCAACAGGCCATCTTTATTGTGATTTCCAAGCCATATCAACACACGAGTGCTGTAAACTATGGTAATTGCTATGAAGTAGTCATCACTGCATAGGAATACCCTGATTGCAACCCTTACTGTGAGGTATATGGAATAAAAAAGATAAGCAGAATACTATGTAAAACTCTGTAAACTGGGGAATTTTTAATTGATGTGAACTCTACAAAAATTCTGTGTATGTGGTAGCAAAGAGAATTTTGGATGGTATTAAAAGCAAAAAGAAAACCAGACAACATTCAGGAAAAAAGAAAAAAATAGGTTACTTACAGCATCCACTTTATTCTGTCTCCACAGACGAGGAACGTCAAACACCTGCATGAACATTCCTTTCAAGTTAGCTATGACTACAGCTGCCAACACAGACTGTGAGGAAAAAATGATGAAAAAGTGTTATTCAGAAGCAGAGATGCATATTAAGATAGTGCTCAACACTGTAAACCAGAGCCTTGTCTGGTATCAGTCACCATAGTTTAAACACAGCTATTAATTCTGCCCATCAAAGTTGAGCATTTGGGTGCCTGATTGCTGCTGGTGACTGTACTGCAGAGGACAATTACAGTACCTTTTGTAAGGGCTCTAGCAATTTCCCCAGGGCAACAATGGCAATCAAAACGATCCCAGCTGAGATTATACCAGCAACCTGTGAGGGACAGAGTGTTTATAGGAAATGAACTTATTAAGACTCTATTTTATGTTTCTAGGATTACAGAGGAAAATGCACAAGTAGGTTCACGTTACATTTCTTTAGGAACAAGAAGACCTGCCAAATTGCCATTGTGCTTAGGCACATGTGGGCCACATTATACACTTCAGCTAACACAGAATTCAATTAAGCAAGTAGAATAAACAACGGCACACAAGGTAGTAGCTCTTGGAAGGGTTGCACTGCAGAGACAAATGAAAGGAGCAAAGTCTGTATGTCAGCCAGAAAAGGGCCTGCTGGATAACATGTTGCTGTCCTCTGCTAAAGAATGCAAAGCTGTAGTACTCTAAACCAGCATAGCTTACTCAACATGAGAAAGATAGCACATGAGCAGATGATGAATGGCAAATAGTAGGGCTGCTGAGGCCAGCACATGGGAGCTTAAATATCTCATAGGCAGCTGTGAGAGGACTTCCTCCCTCATCCTGAATTCCTACTGTGACAAATTCAGTCCCTTAATTGGGAATGAAATTCTGGGGAATTAAGCTTGAAGCATTTCTGACCCCTAATGTAATTCATGCCATGCAAAACTTGATTGCCCTCTTCTGGCAGGGTTACAAAAATTATTCACTACCAGAGCACAAGCAGCTAGCTAAGATACCTGTGGCTTTCCACATGGCAGCAACACAATCATTTTAGGACTACTTTCAACCCAGTGTGAAAGCTGGGCCTTATACAAGATTAAATTTACTTGTGCACAGTACCAGTAAGAAGAGGTCATTACCTGAGTCTTTCCACCCGTGCTTTCCTGGACTGCAGTCCGTGAAAGAGCAGTAGTTGCAACAAAACAAGAAAAGGCACCTGAAAAAATGTTGCTGATCCCAAAAGCAATAAATTCCTGAAAGACAATTGGATGATGCTGTAAATACAGATGCCTGAAGACAATTCTGCAATGCAGAATGACAGTATTTTCTACAGTAGTTTATAAAGCAGGTAGCACAATAATATTGAGAAAAGTATGGATTAGTAATAGCTGTTAAATGTTTACACAAATTCGTCTTGTGCCAGTGTAACCACCTGTGTTAGGGAACCAATGCAACGAAGCTGATTGATAGACTCTCCCTGGCATGCACATACTCATCTCAGTATAAAGACGTTTAAAGTTTATTTCCATCAATGTCATCAAACCTAACATTTCTAGCAATTACACTGGTATAACTGCATCAAGAAATGGGGCTTGTATAAATTTAACACCCAAGCATCATCAGCTAAACAAATAATTTTAATCAGTGCAAAAGTCTGAGTTTAGACAAGCCTTTCATTAATGCAAAGCATTGTATTATTAGTAGAACTAATCAGGAACTCTGCAATAAAACAGTTTCACTGAAAACATCTAGGTTATTGAGCCAGAAGTTTTTCACTCTGAACATCCCAATGAACTCACGCTGAGTCCCAGGGAGCGTTCTCATAGATTTGCCCCAGGGTCACAGATACTGGCATCGACTGATGCTGGTTGTTCTGCACAAGTGACAAGGACCCTGGGGCCTTTATGTCCTGGGATCTGGGCCATTCCTCTGCTGGGAAATGAGGCATTTGGGAGCTGCCTGCAGCCCCATATAATTGACAGAAACATTGTTTTCACCAAGCCAACAGAGTCACAAGAGCTTTTCAGTCACTGCAAATTTTTAAACATACAATTTAAGATTTGGTTTTTGCTTTCTCCCTTCTTTTCTCCAAAAGGATATTTCCTGTAAGGTTTTCATTAAGCTCCAAATACAAGAGCAGGATTTTGAAGTTATATTCTTTAACAGAAGGACCTATTCCTGTGTAAACAGCTGTGCTCTGCAAGAAAATGTTGTAAGTATTGTTCTTAGTGTTCTTAGATCTTAATGGTCAATGCATATAGGAAGACAAAATAAACACTGGCAGACAATAATATTGACCTGTCCTTCAAAATTATTTCACTACCTGCTTCTATGATGTTATTTTGACTTCTCCTATTCAATTAAACTATTTGTCCATCATTCATGTCTGCATTTAACCTTTGTTATGTGTAAAATTAATACTATAGTATTGAAAGGAAGGCACTTTGCTTTTGTAGGCAGTAATTCTACTACTACAATATTTTATTAATATCTTCGAAGCACATCAGTTCTGGCAGAACAGCATATTCCTTAAAAGAACAGCATGAACAGCATAAACAGCAGTTCCAGCAGCATGTGTTACGCTTTCAGATTTATTAAACTGAAAGTCAGTGGATTTTAGGCAACTTTAAATCAAAGCGTTACCAGATATGAACTTTGTGTATTGTAAAGTGACCATCATGTTCAGAGGTATATTTTGTTACATACTGCAAAAGTGTCTCCAAAATCAATCTTTATGTAACCGTTAGTACTAAAATAAAGGACACATTAAACAAAGTACTCAGCTTATCTACTTATTGCAGTGAGTGCATTTTCTCATCTGTTCAAATGATAAAATTAAAAATTATCATAAATGCAGGACAAGGAAGCTTTCTGACATTTTCACTCCCACACCCATGGGCAAGTCACATAACCCCTAGTGAAGACACTGAACAACTGCAGGAACCCTCTAAGGGCTTGTGAATGCACAGCTCGTGACATTCTAGCCTTTAGAAACCAGTGATTAAAGCAATTCAGCCATTTGGTGCAGAAAATTATTGAAGGATGTTGATATGCCAGTAAGCATTTACTTCTGTGAAGCTGCAGGACTTGGCTATACAGGTAAAGTACATTTATATTGATGTAACTGGTCTCATGCTGAGAAGCACAACAATTTATTCTGTTGGGACAAAATCATGCCCTAACTGGAAAGTTCAACTGATACAAAACCTTCACAGAGCCTAAGCCTAAATAAAGCTGTCCAGAGGAACTTCTTAACTTAACATTGCCCCTCATCCGCAGAAGCACACCTCAAAATATGCCTTACAAGTGAAATGGAAATCAGGTTGCTAAAGCTGGCCATGTCAAGTTGACATCATCAGAAAATCCCCTATTCAGTGCTTAGCTTTAGTCACCTTTTCAGAGCTACTTGAGTCACTAAAGCAATACAAAAGGAATTAGTATCATTAAAAGCCCATCCTTAAGATAGAGCACATCTGGCTCATCTCTATGTGGTAAATTTGTCAGGAAATACATGGCCATTTCAGCTTTTTTTTCCCCAATAGTTGAAAGAATTTCTCCTGTCAGACTTCAGCTTTAGTCTGGAAAATGTGTGTGGATGTTTCTTTCATTTGGCTACATGAAACAGAACTTACATTCACTATGTCTATAAACTCTTTTGGTTATACATACCTGGTTTCCATCAATAGCGTAGTCATACTTGGTTGCATATACTTTCCCCACAGATACGGCAATAGCATAAGCAACAATAGCAATAGAAAAGGAGGCTGCTATCATCTGGGAAAACAGGCTGACATCTGGAGGTTCGGGAGGCAAAAATCTAGCATTTAGAAAACATATTAGTGTTATAATCTTTGATCAAATTCTGTTCTTACTAGAATTGTCAAGGAGTTTGAGGCAGAGGCAGGTTGCTTATAATATGGAGTGTAATGTTTCAAGTTAATAAAAAGGTGGAAACAGCCCATTGACATACAGAACACGCTTATCTAGCTCTCCCAAATCCTGATGCTATTAATCAGCAACAAAGCTCTCATTGTTCTCAGCATGACTGAGATTTGGCCTTATGATAGCAAAGTGAAAAAGTACATTTTTTAAAGCATTGAATAAAGGATGTATTGAATAGTATGATGAATTACATAAATATGTTAATGACACTTCATACTATTGTTAACATACTTCTTCAGAAGATCTCAAAACCATTTTATCCCCTACTGTGTTTCCTCAAATTTTAATTAATCAAGCCCTGAATACCAAATGGAATGTGAAGGTTACTACTGTGAAGTGCTCTGAATCTTTCAAGTGAAAGTCTCTACCAGTGCAATCCTCAACATCCTTGCTCTTATGACTACAGAAGTAACAAGATTGATTGGGATAATATTAGTGGCATGAATATGAACCACAGTGGGAGGGATAACTTGGGTCTACAGAAACTAAATCTATGCAGAATTCCATTAGTAAAAATCAAATATTTTTTTTATTTATTTTTTTTTTTTACATTTTCCCATAGTCATACGCTCACTTTATGGAGCAATTAGTTCTCAGATGAACTTCATGAATCTGGGAGACATTCCTAAGCCCATTTTACAGATGAAGGAAAGCTAGGCAACATATTTGGGTGGCATACTCAACAGAGCCAGAAGTAAAACTCAGGAAATCTCCAGCTCTGAGTTCTAAACTCAGGTTACAGCTCTCAATTTCTCTTCTACATCTTTTCTCTTACCACTGTCATTTTTAGTCAATTAAAATATTACCTATTTCCCAGAAAACAAAGGCACTCACCCTCTTGGAATGCTCTTAACAATGCCTGCATTGTATTTTTTCTCGAAGTCAGCAGCATATGAAATGCCAGTGGCTACTATTGTCTGTAATAAAATAAAACAACAGTTTTGAAACTTAGAAAGGGTTCTTGTTTTACTGTAGCTAGCCCCACCTATTTTATCTGTTATCAGGTTTTGTTACGCTCTTTTGCTTACCACAATAACTTCTATTGGTATAGGTATAGGTATCTTGTGTTTGAACCGATCGTTTATTTCTTTAACTACCATGCAGATAACAATGGTGAGGAGTCCAGCAACAAGATCTGCAATGTTGGTGGTCCCAATTTTTTCAAATGTTTCAATAAGAGTCTGAAAAATAAAAATGACAACATAAAACATGCCCATGTCCCCTTTAAGGATGTGACAATACTCATTAAAAGATCCAAGATGCATGGGGGTTTGGAGGAGGCTGAGTTACTTGTTCATTCAGGAGAGTAACCCTCTCCTGAAGGATAGGCTGAGGTATCCTCTCTTGACATACTGTCAGGGTGCTACAGAATCAGTGAATGGATTTAATGGTGAATTTAACTGAAAAAGCTGAAGTGCAAGAAATATCTACACAGGGCGCTTCTGCTTCCTGATTTTTAGGGAACCAATACTAAGTAAGAAGAGTTAAGTCCCACCTGTGTTTTATTACCTCTACCCTTTCTTGGAGCAAGGCAGGGAAGATCTATAGCTTCTTCACTTTGTCCAAGGGAGCAAGGGAGATCATTTCTCTACTCAAAAGACAGCTAGCAGATGCATAGGCAAAACTCATAGCTCACTGCGTACCTAGTACATATGGTCTGTGGATTACATGTTTCCTATTTCAACTGCTGACATACAGAGAATGAGTATGAATATGTGGGTCCTGCCAGGCTGTGGAGAATCCTATACTTGAGAAAAGCAGTCACTAATCCTCACCTTAGCGTATATTAACCCTCTAAGCAGAGTTCAGTCCCATGCTGGAGGACTCCCACAACTGGGCTACTATAGGCAGCTCCCTTCCGTATCCTTGCTATGCCCTTGCTTGGTCCTATTGTTTATTGCAACTAAGTGTGCAGAGAAAACATGAAGTGATCATTACAGAAAAACTACAAATACTCCTCTGTCATTCTCCTAAGCATCAGTGCAATTCTCACTTGCCCTATCTCCAAGAAAATTTAATCATTCCATGCATAGTGAAACAGCTTTAACAGAATGATCTGGTAGAAAATGGGTTAGAAATAGATTTCTTGCATCCTGGTTAGCTCCCCAAATACTGAACTGTCAGCTTAAAAGCAAGGGGAGGATTGCAGCAGCAGTACCACTAATACCATTCTTTGGTGTTGAAATAAAACATCTAAGTAAGTGCTTAATCAGCTATGTTTTCTAAGCTAAAGAAGAAGCCTCCCTGAAACACTGAATCAGATGCCTTTCATCATGTGACTGAAGCCACCTCTTGCCTGTTGTACTGCTTACCATGAATCCCATTCTCACTGACCATCATTCGCGCTGCCTCCGTTCACAGGGGAAAAGTAATTTCCTCACTTGGGGTTGTGGATTCTGCTAGTGTTGGATGCTCAGTGTTGCAGTTTGTTAAACTCCACTTCTGAAGCAAGTCCAAAACTGGCTGAAGCCGGTGCAGCAAGTCACTGGTTGAGCACACCAGAAATCACAATTTCTTTGCTCTACATACTTCTGCAAACACATTGATGGCTTACCTGTAAGAACTCAGAAGCTTTGAGCTTTAACCTAAAAAGTCAGCATTCCACTCAGGCTTGCGGGAGCTGCAAGAACCATGTAATTCCTTTTCAAAAATACTTTCTACTAAATGTACCACCCTTCAATAAATATAAAAAATAGAGATAGAAAACCCTGCTGGATTAACAAGTCCATCACCCTGACAGGTCTGCTGTAAAGTCTGTTAGTACTTTGTCTCATCTGATTTTCCTTGTTTTGAAGGAAAAAGCTTTCATTAGTTCTGAAAAGGCCAGTAATGTAATACTTCCCCCCACCCAAATAATCCACCAATTTTTTTCCTAAACTTTGCTTTGCTGGTTGCAGTTTTATTCATTCTATTATTGCTAATGTAGATGTCTAATGTACTTTTCACTGGTCTGGTTGCCTGAACGGGCATGTAAAATCTGTAAATACAATTTTTCATCTAGAACAACCTCTTTCAGAAATCTGTAATTCTGATAGGAAGTGCTATGGAAGATCTAAAATACCATGAACCTGGATAGTTCCATGCTGAAGTCAGTGACAAAACTCTCAGTAATTTTTCTGGGGAGGGAAACTATTCCATAACACGAGACGTCCAGGAATTCAGTAGTTCTGTAATCCAGCCAAGACATTTCTCCATTTGGTCATTTTCTCTAAGATCAACAAATGGAGTTGTGACAGCATTTAGCCTCACCTTAACTAACCGGTAGGTACCTGGCTGCAGGGTGGGAATCCACATCCTTCTTTAGGTATTCACTAGTATGGCTACAGTGTGGAATAGAAAAGGATGCCCTTCACCAGAATGACCTGCTGGTTTAAGAGTAAAGTGGCTTGGGACCAGTCAGCTTTGGGAGATGACCTGCAGTGTTAAGAAATGATGGAATATCCTCCACAATAAGATAGAAAGAAGAGGTGGGACAGAAAGAGTCTCCAGAAGTGACAACCTAGAGAAGAAGAACTGTTTTCCTGGATAATTACATTTAAACTTCATGTGAAAACCTGCTCTGTCTGAAAAAAACTTCAAGTGATAATTGACTTTCTGTCTGGGAAATACCAAAAGCAGCTACTTAGAGCTGCACAGCTATAAATGAACAGTAGCAGATCTTCATGACAGTGAGAACTAAGGGAATGCCCTATACTTACCGCCATATACATAGACCATTCCTGTATGAAATGGATGCAGAAGATAATCACATAAAAATTCTGGCATAAAACCAAAACAGATTAATAGGACATACTTACATATATTATGGAAAGGACACCATTATAGTTTTTTGTTGAAACATTTAGGACTATTTTCAATTGTGACACAAACACTTGAAAAGCAGCTGCAGTTGTGAATCCCCCAACGAGTGGATCTGCAAGGTACCTCACAATGAAACCAATCTGAAGGACTCCAAATATTACCTGGAAAAATCGTGAAGAATAACAGCTTGCTAAACAACAAAAAGGGACACTTTTATTTGGTGATTTCTTATGCTTTGTTCTTTTGGTTTTGTTGATACAGAGTCTTAGGACCATATTCCCCCAATGCCACCTAGTGTAGCTTAATATTGTGCATCCGAGAAAATAAAGGAGACCTGAAGAAATGTGTGAGCGGCTGCTGCAGGATAGGCACCATTAGCACTTAGTTTCATGCAGGTCTCTTGGTCTGCAATCTGCTGCCACAGACTGCCCAGGATAAGAGAATAAGCCCCCAAAAGCCCTTCAGAGTTTGAGATTACTTTTCTTCATTTGTGTGTTTTACTACAGGAAAATGTCTTACTGCCCTAGTACATATTTCCATGCTGTGTTTTCCCATTAAAATTAAAGCAGTATCAACCTTGTGTCTTCAAGCCAACTATTTTACCTGTAAAATTCCAACCAGAAATGTGAGTGTACTAGCAATCAGCACTCTCTGTGCATCTCGGGATTCAGTGTCTATCAGTGTCCCAGTAACATTAGTCCCTGTAGCATTACTGCTATCTATGAGAAAATTATCATCAGGGGCCATGCTCAATACAACAGATCCCACCATCAAACTGACTACAGGGAATGGACCTGTAATGACAAACAGAACACACTGAAGTTTAATATACAATAAAAAGAAGCATTTATCAGACTAGACAAGTAAACTCTAAATCAGAAAATCCACACAATATTTTAATTGGGGTACATTAGTAGTATTAGGGAGCCAGGAGGCACAGGCACTGCAAACATGACAGAAGGATACAATCCCTTCCTTAAATAACTTACATTGTTCATACAGGTGCAGTTTCATGCTTTGCTTAAGCCAACTTAGGTCTGTACCAAGGCCAAAAGGGGCAACATGTTCCAACCATCTCCCTTGTATCAGCACCAGAACCAGACAAAACAGATCAGTGATCCAGCTACAAGCAACAGTTACTTAAGTTTTCTTTCTTTTTTTGTCTTTGAGGTTTTTTTATCATGGTTAGTTTTCAGCTGGTCCAGATTGCCACACAGCTACATGGTCAGGAACCCAAACACCATGGTGGTGGCAGGAACATGCAGCAAGGGGTAGGACCACATCTTTTGGCAGTAGTGTGGTATTACATTGGCTAAAGATGACTGAAACTATACTTAGGGCAAGATACAGAGAGAGTAAGTGATCATTGTGTCAGCAACACGCAGTCTAAAAGTAATCCTATTTGGTTTAGTAATTTACAAAAATTATACAGAAAAGGAAAATGTCATGAAATGTCTTAAAGAAAGATAAATTAATTCTACAGACACCTTAGGGGACAGTTCATGAACAAGAGTATTGAAAAAAGCATAGATGAGCATTTGATAATCTAGAAAGTAATAATGTCAACATAAGTGGATGTGGCAGCTCGGACATGGATAGAAAATGTGAGCTGGTAGGTAGGGTAGGAAGAGGCTAAGAAAGTGGAGAAAATATACAGAAATATTTGATGCAGCAGAGAAGAAAGCTGATGAAAACCATAATATCATGCCAAAGCTTTGGGAGAGGAAAACAATCTATTCTTAGTGGATATGAACAAGGAAAGACTCTATTTTATTAAAATGAAGAAAAAGAAACTTCAGTGATCAAGCTGTAACATGAATTTTAAATGTGAGAACTGACAGGAAACAAACCCCATCTTTTACAGAAAGTATTCAGGAAGAATCAACAAGGTTTACCCATAGCCTTGATGTGAGGATCTAGAGCGAGGCTGGAGTGGACACACAGGTTCTGGGTCTCCGCGACAGGCAAGAAGATGACATTGTCCACAGTGATCAAAAAAGGATGCAGCAAGGAAGGCTTGTAGAGAAGACTAAAAGAGCTGTTTTAGCCATCTTGAGCTTTAGCTGACAGACAAAATGTCTGTTCACACTGCCTACTGAGGCCTTGATCTTGTAATTTCTTACAAAGAGTATAGCCAAATACAAGATTTAAACTTCAGCATAAATGCAAGCAAAAAGCATGCAGGGGTACAACTGAAGTTAGCTATTATGCACGATTGCCTGGACAGATAAGAAATAAGCCTTAAGTCCCCTAAACACACCAATACTAATATTCAGCACAGCCAATTCAGTTCAGAAAGTAGTTTTCTTGTATGAAATATGAATGTTCACAGTAAGGATCAACATTTTGGAATAGATAATTCACTGTAACTTGAACACATGCAGTTACCAACTGAGATGTGCCTTGATGTTCCCAGGAAAAAGTATGTCAGGATGGGAAAAAAGGCAGAATAGAGACCATATCCAACAGGAACTGCAACCAGCAAAGCATATGCCAAACCTGAAATGACAGACCATCAGAATGTCAGACTTAAAATCTCTCAAAAAACTACTACCTTGTCTAGAATAGACTTTCAGACAGGTTTATGCCTTTTGTCCAGATACAATTTAGTATGTGTTTTGTCTGTAAATCAATTGCAGACACATATGTGATTATCAATATGTGACTGTAAGTGATTGTATATCCTGCACCGGTAGTTGAATGAGCAATTACTGAAAGATGTTCCTGTATAGGTAGCTCAAAACACAGGCTCAGGTATGAAGTTTAAGTGGGTGAACAGTGTAGCAAGAGTGAATGATCTTCCCCTAGAGAGAAAAGAGGGATATGTGAAGTGTCCTAGTTACAGACAGAAATTTCAAGCACAGACTCTGAGTTATTGCACTACAAATATGCTTCAGCATGTTCAACCCTTCTGAAAATCAGGCTGCTCTTTTTTTCTCTGTATCAGCTTATAAACTTAAATACCAAAAGTAAATCACACAAATTTGACAGTTTTGATCCTTATCATCGTCTTCCTTTGTATACCTGTGCAAGCTGTCAAATCCAACAAACAATGAAAAAACAAGTTGCTTTCAGTATCATATCCTGGTTAGCTCCCACTGCAGAGTAGTGTTCTGCCTCAAAGATACTGCAAAAGCCATCAGAGTTCAAAACAATTTAAGCCCTGGTCATACTACTGCGACTGTTGGGAGAGCTACAAGCAACACACAGTTGCTGGGAGTTAGGGACTTCAGAGATCTCAAACTGCCAGAAGCCTCTTTTTTTTGGCAAACACTTTGACCAATTTTCTGCATACTGCACCATTTGGAATTTCAGATTTTTTTATGTAATACAGCTAGATTCAGATTTGGTTTTTTAATTATTATTAATACATAGGTGAGAGACCAAACACTGTATTTATTTCAGCAATCAGTTTTATAAGTGGAATCTAACTGTGAGACAATTAGGCCCAGTGTGAAAAAAACAAATGAGGGGGCTACAGTAAGAGCATAACAGCTGTTACAAGCTATATGAAAAGCCAATGTAGTCCAGTCCATTTTAAAAATGCAGGGGACTCCTGTAACTGAGGCACTACCTTCGGTACAGATATTCCATGTCTGACATAGACTCTCTACAGGTCTGAACAAATTACTTTCTTATTCCTCAGGTCACCCTCTGCCTGGAGCAGAAGTCTGTAAAGCTTTTTTACTCTGCCAGTCTGTGCCTTTCCAGCATGCTCCAAGGGAGCAGACAGTAGGGAATACTTGTGGCTAATTGGGAATGAGTAACCTTTCTTTGTTCCCAATGTGAAGCTTTGCACCCTTGTGCAAACACTTGATTTCCATTGAGGGAAAATGTGGGGTCGACAAGCCAGCTTAACCTCCCCCAGTCCTGAAAAATGATGAAAATAGTATAAGAACACTACTGGATGAAAGAAATGAATGTGCTGGATCATGTCATGGTTATTGCTAGTCTTGTCTTCGACAGCGGACCTTAGCAGCTGCCTCAGACAAAATGGTTCTGCCCTTTAGGTCTTCCTTAACTAACTTATTTTATTTCTGCCACTTTTCCATTTGTTCGTCCACCAAATTCTGTCCTAATAAATAGAATAAGGAAATAAGGAAAAGTTATTATTGCAAGACGTGCTGTAACTATCCATCAAGATTATACATTTTTTTAGTGTGAATACCACCTCCTTGAGGGCTGTTTTCTGCAGATACCTGAGCAACCTTATAGGCCAGATTTTAAAGGAGAGTGGATATCAAGGTTGGGCCAAAA
Source organism: Coracopsis vasa (assembly GCA_026283785.1). NCBI lineage: Eukaryota > Metazoa > Chordata > Aves > Psittaciformes > Psittacidae > Coracopsis > Coracopsis vasa. Next base: position 790 of record JANHGB010066361.1, on the reverse strand, counting down.
AGTAGATTTCTGTGGGCAGCTGCAGGAGAGCTATAGGCTTAGATAACCAAGAAAGAGAAATAATACCACATGACCCATCTGATTTATCACAAAGTAATTAAAATTTTAAACATCAAAATGAATAGTCTTTGAGTAAAAGCCTTGGAAGAAAAGTTAAACACATCTTGAGACCACATCAAAGGAAATTTAAATCTTCCAGCCAAGCGAAAACAGGAATAAATTAAAACCATCAATTATTTATTGCAAAATAATACCTAATATCTAGTATTAAATAACAAGTCTCAGATTTGTAATTCCACCTGCATAACACCCCTGTGTTCAGCCATCTCCCTCATAGGGGGCCGACGCGCTGCGCTTTACCTTGCAAGGTGGCGACGAGGCCGGTGCTGACCCCCGAGATGATGTCGCTGATCAGCCACTCCTTCACCCGGTAGTTGGGCAGCCACTCCAGAATGGGCAGGAAGGATTTGGTAATCTGAAAGGCCCTTTTTCTCGAACATCTGCGAGGAAACAAGTGATGAACACACCCCACAGGGCTGCACTGGGAAGCCCCCGACAGCCCCAAGTGACAGCGAGCTGGGGCGATGCGCGTTTAAAGCGGCAACGACAGGCACGGTGGTGTCTCCCAGGCAGGGATGGGGCAGGTATCGGTGTCAGAAGCGCTGTCTGCTGGAGGAAGCTGCATCCGCTTTGACTTGAGGGGAAGCGGAGATGGGTTTACCGGCACTCTGGCCCCTCCACCGCGCGCCCCGGCGCCGCCCCGCGCCCCGCTCCCCGCCACCCGCGGCGG
>JANHGB010066360.1:44538-60154 GCA_026283785.1 Coracopsis vasa | reverse complement strand
CTTGTTGTTTGGCGGGGCAGGGGTATGTTTCAGTTTGCTTGGGGTTGTTTTTTGTTTCTGTTTTGGTTTTGTGTGGTTTGGGGGGATGGTGGTAGCAGTAGGGTTTGGCTTGCTTTGTGCTACTGCAAGCACAGACTATTTCTTCAGCTTCTGTTGTATCAGAACTGCACGTCCCAGCAAGGTGGCTATTTTATCTAGTAATATACTACATTCCTATCTTTTCATTAGAATCACCATAGAAGACAGCAGCATCTTAAGGCTATACTGTGATTGGTGGCATATGGCATACAAGCCTAAATTTCCTCCCACAGTATGAAGTTTCAGTGTGTTTCCACATATTTGATGCGATAAATTTAAATACAGTAATCTGTGTATTCAAAGCATGCTTTAAAATATTTTAGTACCATGAATAACTTCTTCTATCTTTATAGGTTTGGCTGATGGCAAGCACTGTACTTTCCCACATCTGCCTGGTAAAAACTTTGTATACAACGCAGCAGAAGACAGATTAGAGCTGTGCGTGGATGCTGCTGGGCACTTTCCTATTGGTCCTGATGTTGAAGAGTTGGTTAAAGAGGCCTTAAGTCAAGTGAGAGCAGAAGCTACTTCAAGAAGCAGGGAAGCAAGTCCTTCACATGGAATGCTGAAGCTGGGTAGTGGTGGAGTGGTGAAAAAGAAATCTGAACAACTACATAACATAACTGCATTTCAAGGAAAGGGCCATTCCCTGGGAACTGCATCTAGTAGTCAACAACATGATCAAAAAGCCAGGGAAACACCACTTTTAAGAAAGCATAGCACAGAAACAGACTTCAGTCCTTCTACTAAAATTGAGCCTTCTGTACTCACAGCTGCTTCTGGTAACAGTGAGCTTATCCGAATTGCTCCGGGAGTTGTGACAATGAGAGACAGCAGGCAGCTTGACCCCACTTTGATTGAGGCACAGAGAAAAAAGTTGCAGGAAATGGTCTCTTCTATCCAGGCTTCAATGGATAGACATTTGCGGGATCAGAATACAGAGCAGTCAGCATCAGTTGATCTATCTCAAGGAAAAGTAGAGGCAGTGAGTTCAACTGCTAAAACTGGGAGCTTTCAGGCTGCCTTACCCGAATCAGTGTCTGCACCAGGTGGTACTGAACACTTGAATACTGAATCAACTGATGGTAACATGGTGAATTCTGTGGGAACAACATTCCCTGCAAGGTCTAAAGCACAAAAGGGAAATTCTGTTGAGGAGCTTGAGGAGATGGATAGTCAAGATGCAGGAATCACTAATGCAACTGAGCCAATGGATCACTCTTGATAGGTTAAAATCTAATAAGGGTAGAAAAAATTACTGTTCAAATGTAATGTTTATTGGCTGGGCCACACAAAGTGATTAGTTATTAAGTCTTGTATGTATGTCAAAGATTATATCATCTTATTCAGTGCATGATAAGCGTGTGATTGGCAATAGCTTTCAATATTACCATACTGCTGCCCAGGCTGGCTCTGTTACCTGTAAATTAGTTATTAGGAAATGCACTGAGATGAATATCTGCTGTAAATGTGGGTTCTTGATAAATCTTTGTAATTTTTAATTCCTTAAAAGTCTTAAAATTTAAGCCCATTCTTACCATGCTAGTTTATGGTCACTGGAAAGGCTAGAACAGGAAGAACTAGAAACGTGACTAAGTTAATCCTGTCCCAGGCACTTAATTCCGCTCGAAAACACACTATAAACATGAATCGTACATAAATTTCAAAAAGCAACTAAAACTAAACTTCTGCTAAATTTGATAATGTAGCCTATACAGTACTTTAATTACATCGTGCTGGCACCTCCTCCAACTTAAAAACGTTCATTCATACAGATATATATGCTTGTCAGAAATCTTGAAATAAGTGTAACTTTACTAAACTGTCTAATTTCTCCACATTATCAGTTTAAGCAAGTTAGAAAAAAGGGTACTTAGTGTATGATGAAGATAAAGTGAATGTGGTGTGGTTATGCATGGCTGTCTGAGCCAACACAACCATTTTAGTGCTCTGTTAGTAAGTGATAGCATGTTTTTATTTCCTCCCAAATACTAAGCTGGTCAGATCCTGTGCAACTTTTAACACAACTACAGGAGAAAAGGTGGCAATTGCAGGAAACAACAAATGTTCAATGGCAAATCCATTTTTTCTTTTAAAATACTTTGATTACTAGCATTGGTTAGTAAAGGCAAAAAATAAATAGCTGGCCTTTTCGAAGCAAATTAACAATTTATTGGAAGGAAATGACTCTCTTAAAATATATTATCCTAAAGTGTTCAGTGACAATGGAGCTTGGGGAAGCTCACTGTTTACTCCATGGAAACAAGGGGAATACACGCCATTTCAGTGTCAGTAAAGACTACCCACCTCTATTAGCCTCACTTCAGTTTGTGATGCCGCATTCCCTGCATCAGTGATAATACAGCTGGTATCCACTTAAGTAGTGTGTTCATCAGACCTGCAATGCTAGTTTTTAAGAAGCAGCCATTGTGCTTGCTCCCTAAGGATGGGATGTGTATCTGATACTGCACTTCGCTTTTGATCTTCATAGTCATATTAAATGCACTATTGTTGCTTCCTCTAATGGTAAAATAACACTGAATGGATGAAAGATGTTAATACAGCTTCAAAGGAATTAAGAGCATTTAAATATTGAAGTCTGTGTTTGTGCACATGTGGGTTTTTACCAGTTCACAAATGTTGTTTGTGTTGTATATGCTTGTATTCAGAAGGGTCTCCTCACTTCTTACATTGCTAATTCCTTAAACAGTTCTAAGCATTAGAAGGGAGGATTTATTTTCGTATATAAAAGTTAACAGAAGCAAGTCACTTGAAGAACAGCCCTGTTTTGTCAAATTAAAATGCCTCTGTTGGTTAACTTTTTATGTAGAGAGAATAAATATTTTATGATTTAGTATACTATAGGTAAAAAATAAGAATCACCTTTTCAGAAATAAATTAAAAATTTGAAGATCTTAAATTGCTAACCTGTAAATTAACTATTTGGAAGCTTGGAATGTATGAAGTAATTTGGCTCACCAGAACTGACCTTGCTGATGCACTGATTAACTGGCAGGGCTTACTCAGTGAGAAACAGGATGCGCATGCAGCAGCTGGAAGCCTGCCACGAATCTGAAAACATTTAGTCTTCCATGAATCAGTTGAGCTGCCTGAAGGCTACTCCTATATAGAAAATGTGAGTAGAAGCTTGTGCTTTGTCATAGTGTGAGCTGTAGAAAAGTATAGCAGTGACATGTTCCTGGGAAGGAGTTTAAGTCAGGAGAGGCTGAGGGGTAGGAATCTCCTAGATCTCATGCATTTAGACAAGCTAACTACCACTTAGTTTTAACCTTTTCTTTAGAAAAAGAAGCCTTCCTTGGCTGAAAAAAATACAGGCAGTGTATAGGAGACAATTCCAAGTTTGAAACAAATTGGAATCTTTATTGCATATCATCCTTACTTAAAGAGAAGATGCTTACTTCTTTCATGCCTTTCTGGTAAGACTACAGACTTTTGTGTGCCTTTTACTGTATTAAGAGGAAGGCTTAGTTTAATTTTGACACACTTCCCATTTTGGCAGTAATTTGACATTTTCCTTCTTACCTAAATAGACACAGACACAGATTATAGCTCTGTTTGACTTGCCGTTAGGGTCTTCTTGGGTCCATTCAAGTCATGTAGATTAGAACTCTCCAGTTCCTAAAACAAAATAGTCTCAAAAAGGAATGGTAAAATGGTGTCAAAATCACAAGATGGGCTGATGTGAATTCCTCTGGTGTAAAGCAGGATTGTGCGTATTTCTTTGCAGTGTTCTTATTTCACGTGGCTTTCTCATGCATTTAAGTATCAGTGGTTTTGAGAAAGATGGCTTTTGATACTCTCAAGTGGAGCTAAACTTCATCAACGTGCTGGTGAGATGTGTAACTGTACAGGAGAAGTGAAATAAAGAACACTGAAGTGTAAGTTTGAACAAATGTTTCATTTGATTGCTAGCAGTGAGTGCAAATCCGAGTTGAGGCAAATCTGTGTCCCTGTCTCAGGAGCACCCATGTGCTTGTTAGGTTTTCCTGCTAGAGCCAGGAAAATGGTGGTGGGGTACAAGGGCAGGGAAGATGTGGACTCACTGTGGATGTGAAGCCATGTCAACAGGACTTCTCAAATAGTGTGGAGTGTCCCCTTTCTCAAAAAAACTCCAAACGCTAAGTTCTTGCTACTGAATTGCCTGTGGACAAGGTTGTGGTTCTAAATTCTTTTTGAATACTTGCCTTGAGTACTTCCTTGACTAGGGGCCATCTCCTTCTACACAGTGTCTCATGGCAAAGAAGACTTACGTTATTTGAAAATCCTAAACTTTACTCTGTCTTATTATTTATAACCTAAATGAAAGATGATTACTGAAAATACAGGCTTAGTAGAGAAGAGAAAAAAAGAGAAAAGACTAAATTGCTGATGAGCATATGGGAAACCTCAGGAGAACAGATTGGTTTTCCAGGCAGAGGCAAGATTTTTACTACTTCTATGGCTGGCTGCTTAGCAAGGTTGACTTTGATACTGCTGTTTCACTGTGAATTGTTTGTGTTTCAGTGAGGGGATAATAAATAGCAGCTTTTCAAATGAAGTTTATAAATATATTTGGGATGCCTTCACTATTATAGTCACATATCAGCAATGTATATTGTTGGTTTTGTGAAACCTATATAGTTTACTAGTCTTCTGATAGACACAGAATGTGAGGTAGGTGCTGCCTCCAACAGAATGCTCTAGCAGCAGCACAGCTGCAGGGCTGTGTGCTAACAACCCTGTGCAACAGGCACACTTTCAAGACCAAAATGCTTAATTTGCAATCTTTCAAAAGGCAGAATCTGTTGACACTGTCACAAGGTTAGCAGAGTTGCTTGCTACTTTTTCAATGCGCTGAAAATGCCAGGTAATAAAATTCATAGTATGCTTACAATTGGGAGAGCAATGCTTCATTTGAAATGTATGAAAAATGAATGATATAAGAAGATGCTACTGTTATCTCTACATTTGTTTGGCTCCTATTTTCAAATAGCAGAATCTACATGCTTTTGTAAAATAATGATATGAAGTTAATCCTTCTGTTAAAAAAAAGCCTACATCAGTGTTTTCTGTTTTGCTTGTGGATATCAGTTTAGCTTCTTAAAATTGAAGAAGTTGCTTAAGATCTTTAGAATGCAGGATTCCCTCTGAGCCCTTATGCCTGCGGTTGAGCAATAAAAGGTTGAAACAAGTGGTATTTTCAGAATTATTTTAGGTTTCATGAGGATTATTGCCAAGAAATGAGAGTGCACTTTTAGGAGGGAATGCTATTTAAAGTGTATAAATAAGAATTAAAATAGTGTATATATATTTAGAAAACAAATCTTTTTAAACAGTGCTTTACATGTTGAATTAAAAATAAATTAGCATATAAACTATACCATCTTCACAGACCTGGCTGCTACCCAGCACAGTTTGGTTTGTTTTATTTGTGATTGCTGTACTAATTATATTTGATTTTTTTATCTGTAATGTAACAATAGTGTATTATAACAGTATATAGTGTACTATACTACACTTCACTGTACAGTATTTGGAATTTTCTTTGATTGCTATATTAAAACTATAAGTTAAAACATCTGCTTTTGTTTTATAAGGTGCAATTTTCATCTAGACTTTCATATGTTAGCCTGCTTAAGTAACATTTATTTGGCTACAGAATGAATGAGTTATAATTATATTGACTTCTGCATTCTACATATAAATTGCATTATACTTGCATACATGAATACTAGTACAGAAGTTGAAATAATTGGTATGAATCTTAAAAAAGTAAACTTAGATGTCATTCATTTTGCTTTAGTTATGTTTCTGTTTAAGAGGAACATTTTTAAAAGAAAAACTCTTTATGGAAAAGTTCAGGGTTGTTTTTTTTTGTTTCTGACCTCATACCTCTTCCGAATGCTTCATTAAATATACAGGACCTTTGAATTTGAGAGATTTTTAAAATAGGGCTTTGTGTAATTGAGGCCAAAATCTGACATCTGAATCTTCTCTTCAAACCAATCTTTCTTGTCACCAAGTATAAGGTGTAGAAAAATGCTGACCAAGTCGTACATGATGTTTAAGGTATATTGCAATCTGTGGTTTGAAACATTGGTCAAGATGTATTTCAAAGCAAAGTTTTAATGCATGCATGTAATATGCAAGTATGAATAGTATAATTGGGAAGCACTAGGCTTTTGAAATTTGGCAGTACTCAAAGATGAACATACTGGCAGCTACTTAAATTACCTCTGTGCTTTTTCCACCAGCTACATGTGGTAATGTGTTTCAAAAATTGGCTGTAGTCATACTGAGTCTAAAAAGAAGTCATAAAACCCATCTGCAAAACTGTGTTGTTACTTCCTGTATTTATTGAAAGGCTTTAATTCAAAGTGTGCTAGCATTAAAGCATTATGTAAAATGATGGGCATAAATATAGAGAGTCAATTTTGATTGCATGTCATAGCATGAAGAATTGGGTATTTTCCTTTGGAAGATTTGTATTTCAAAGGCTTAAATGCTTAATGGTAAGCTAGAAATTTACTCATCTTTATTATTATTATTTAATAATGCAGTATTTATAATCTGAGCCAAACCTGGTACTAAACACATGAAGCAAGCACGTTAATGCTTTCAAACTGTTTTAATTTTTCTTCTTTTATTAATTGTATAGCCTTAATACCCATCTTTGTTATTTTACATTGGAGTTGTTTGGGTTGGGGTTTTTCTTCCCTTTATGTATATCCATCACAAATCTGTTCTGACATCCCTGCAAAACCGCAGCTTCCTACCAGAACAGGACCCCTCACAACATGATTTTGTCCTTAGGATCAGGGTGAGAGGAAACCTTGGATGTTCATCAGCATCTGTAGTGAGTTGTGGAAGGTGCTTTTGCTATTACAGAGAGTCAATTTGAACATAGATATTGACTGCAAAAGTTAATAGGAACTTGGTTGCTTTGCTTGATGTAGACTTTATTGAGGCTTTGATATGTGTTGGATTCGACTGACTTGCAATATTTATATTTATATATTTAATTTGTATTACATATTTAAGCATCAATAAAGTAGTAGCATTTAGATCCACAGCAGACTTGTAGCTGACACTAAAGAAACCTAGTGTCACAACTGAATTTTAATGTGTTATTCTGATCGGAATTACTTAAATTTATGTACGCTGAGTAATTCTGAACATTTATTAATATCATCAAAGGCATTAGGCTTCAGTGTAAGCATTACCTCTGTTGCAGTAACTTGCAGATACTTTAAGAAGCTTAAAAACCCCCAACCCTATTGTTCTCTGTTAATGAAAGGCATTGATTCCATGATTATGAGGTAGCTGCATGGACTTGCATTTGGACTTCATCCACTGTTTTTTTAAATGACTACCTAATTTTGTTTTCTGCTGGTAATAATACTTCTAGTGGCTTGTCTTGCTGGTAGCAAATCTAATTTCACTTCTGAAGTGATCCTGAGGATCTGGACTGCGCCTGTGCTGTTTGGAAGCTTGTATTCAGTAAGTAAAAAATTAAAAGAAAGATGACAAGTGGAAGGAACTTACCAGAAATTAGAAGAAGATTTAGAAGGTGCTATGGTTCTTACTAAGCCAATAGTCTGTGGAGCCTGGCTGCGTGAAATGCACAGTCATTTCTGATAAACTTTTAAGGCGTATTTCAAGCAACTTCTTTCAGAATAAGAGAACTTGATTATATTGTCTATTTTGTCAATTCAGTATACAAGGGGTTTTTTTTATTTTGAAGCTGCTTTCAGGTTGTCACGTTGTTGTATAAATGTAGAGATACACTTGCCAGATGCTACCTCCTAATCTGAACCCCTCTCTTCTTTCCCACGTGCATCTGTGCAGACTCTGCAAACCCTAAAGAAGTCTCTTCTGATTTTGGGCTACCTTTCCTCTTTGCTTTTCATCTGCCATTTGGACTTACTTACTGAATCATTTTTACCACAGATGTTTTTGTAAGCTTATTGTCCTCTGTGTATATTGTTGCTCCTAGAGACAATAAGAGGCAATAGATACATGATCCAATTTCACACAAATTAGACTGATGTGAAATTAAAACCTTGTTTGACTTCCTCAAAGATTGGTATGTACAGGACAGAAAGGAATGAAGGGAGATTCCTAAGAGAACAGAGGACATGGGAAAGGGAAGAAGATACATAAGGGTTTATCAATGATTCTGAAAATAACCTATTAGTTCTATAGGACAACCATGTTTCACTCTGTTCCACCTCCATGGTGATGAGCTTTAGAAGCTGCAGTGGCTCCCTCTAAATCTGGGATTTTCCTGAGATCCCCCTTTCTTTTCTCCCAAGAGCAGAAGCTGCCAAATACATACATTTCCACCCAGTGGAAGAGAAGGGTGAGATCTCACCAGTTGTTGCCATGTGATGGTGTAGGGCTTGTGGCAGCAAGAAAAATGCCAAAACGCAGGAAAGGCAAGGGCCTAACTTAAAATTATGGAGAATTAAGTAACTCCTATTTCTAACTATTTGTATGGTCACATCTGCTCAAGTGTTGCCACATACAAGAATACTAATTTTCACACACCCCCCCCCATGTCTTTCTTAAAATAAGATTCTTCTTGTTTTCTCCTGTAGATACTGGAAGTGGCAATTATTTTTGCAGACAGCAGAAGGGATCCAAGAAATAATGGTCAAGAGTACCTGCTTGCTGTTGCTTTCAAAATAATTCAAAGCATGGTACAATGGAAGAAACTAAATAACAGTATGTCTTTCTTTGCTCCCTCTGTTTCTCCTAAACTTATCTTCTTTACCATGTCATATTCACTAACACATTATTTTTTCTTCCCTGCATTTGAAGTCAGCTGAGCTAGCCCATTCCTTTCTTAGTCTGGAAGCTTTGAACTATCTTAGGTCTCTAGTAAGCCAGCAGCCCCAAAATCTCCAATTATCTATTGTGTACTCTGAAAGTAATCTTTTTTTTATTTAACATTTTGGATCTTTCCAACCCTAACCCTGAGGATCTACATTTGAAAGTCTCATAAACTCACATTCTTGCACAAACTCAGAAAATACATTCGTAATAATTAAGGCCCTTTCATGGACACTCATTGCTGACTACAGAAGTGGAGCCAGGATAGACGCATGCAGTCTTTCACACCTATAAGCGCTCTCCGCACTCTCTCCTCTCTTCCTGTTGGAATTTTGCAGGGCATGGTAACAATGCTGCACTGGAAAAAGTTGTAAACTACAGTTGTGCAAGCAGCAGAGGCTAGCAGCTCTGAGATTGATGGTTGTGATGCTGGAGGATTTGTCACTGTGTCTCCTCTTATTGTCATCGTGTTGGGGAGTGGGAAGGAGAGAGTCTTGTAGTTCCTCAGAACACTATTCATTTTACATAGTAGTTTATATTTTGGGGGATGGGAAGTCAAGCCAGTGCTTTCCCTTAATCACCTGGATACTATTGATCTTAGGCTGTTTGCTTGACTCTAACTCGGGCTGCTGCTGTGACACCATTACTGCTGCCTGACTACTGTTAGTCCACTTTACTGGCTGGCTCCAGCTGGCTGCAACTGATTTACAAAGACCTTGCACTAAGACTAATGTTTACTCCTGGGGTTTATAAAGTCTAAGGATTAAATTGACTTCTCTTGCGTTTATGAGTGATGACTTCTGTTCTGGTTTAAGCCCAGCCAGTAACTCAGAACCATGCAGCCGTTCACTCACCCCCCACCTTCACCCTCCCACGCTCCAGGTGGGATGGGGAGGAGAATCGAAAGAATGTAAACCCCATGGGTTGAGATAAGAACAGTCCAGTAACTAAAGTATAATACAAAACTACTACTGTTGTTAATAATGATAGGGGAAATAACAAGGAGAATATAAAACTAAAAAGGGAAGGGAAAAAAAACAAGAATGAATACAAGTGATGCACAATACAATTGCTCACCACCCGCTGACTGATATTCAGCCTGACCCGAGCAGCAATCTGGGCCTTCTGGGTGACTCCCCCAGTTTATACACTGGGCATGATGTGCTGTGGTATGGAATATCACTTTGGCTAGTTCAGGTCAGGTGTCCTGCCTCTGCTACCTCCTGGCTTCTTGTGCCCCTCCTCCCTGGCAGAGCATGAGACTGAAAAGTCCTTGATCAGGGCTGCTCAGCAGCAACTAAAACATCGGTGTGTTATCAGCATTGTTCTCAGACTAAAGCCAAAACACAGCACTCTGCACCAGCTACTAGGAAGGACTAAAATAACTGTTACAGCTGGATCCAGGACAACTTCCTAACGCATAATTCCAAAACAGTGTGGGAAAACACACACTGCTAATACCTGATTAACAGGTGCCTTCTGAATAATCTCTTCAGTCTCCAAAGTTGTGACAGGAGTAAATCCTTTTTAAAAAAACATTTGCTTGCCTGACCAGAACTGGTAAAATTATTCCTCTGTGATTTGCAAAATAAACAAGTTCCATTTCAGAAATTAGTAAAGCTTGTTAATTGAGATAAATATTATAATCTAATCTTGCAGCAGTATCATTATTATTTATTGGGAGAGTCTAAAGTGAGATCACAGGTAATGTCTGAGGGTAAATTTTAGAATGTTTTTCTCCCCTTTGATTCAAGGCTGTTCCATTTCTAACCCCCACAAAGTAATCTGTTTGCCTATACAGTGCCTCATATAAATTCTATTTATGCCATTAAAAGCATCAGTGAAGTGGTTGCCAATCAGAAATTTCTTTCTTCAAAGGAGTACTATCCATGTAGCTGCCCCTGTACTTGCATAAGCGAATGAGGTGAAGCTTAGGACTTGATTTCTAAGTGACAGTGTCTGTCAGAGCTGTGCATGGACACCATTTCCTCATGCTCTGTATGAGAGTGTGAGCTCAGCATGACCTCAGTTTCTTCTCAAGCCAGTGACAGCTGAGGATTGCCAGAAGCAGGGATACAGAAGCAGCTCATGAGATCTGAAATACAATCCTATCCCTAAGAACTACAGTTGTTCTACGGTAGGTAACTTGTTCTTTGTGTATGTGCTTGAGTGGATCCCAGTGCAGGGCATTATCCCTGGCAAGACCTTATCCTTGGAGCTGCTTTATTAATCTCCTGTACTGGAGAACTGTTGATTTTTTTCAGTCCAAGTCTTGATCCAAAGGCCACTTCAGAATTCTCTGAGTAGTCATACAACCTCCTTGAGAAGCTGATATTGGCTGCTTTGGGAATATGCAAGAGGATGTCTTTTGTGTGCAGTTGTCACAGAGCTTAATGCACAAGTATAAGTTTTAAGCCCGTCCAGATATACTCAATTATTTTGATATTTTTGTGATACAGTAGCCTTTAAGCCTTATATTTCTACCCTTCTCACACTGGTATGAATAATGCAGGTCTGTCAATATAGTAAAACAAAATTTATGACATCACAAAGTATATACAATTCTTCTGTGTCATGGTTAACAGAACACAGGCTAATTGAGTTAGGCAGAGGTATTAGCACTTTTTTTCCTCTCTGAAAGGCTGTATAAATAGATTGAGTCAGTCAAAGTGAACACACCTTACTAACTCTTCAGGGTGAACTGGTCGATTCTGTAAGACTTCGCATTTCAGGGAAATGTGATAAAAAGCATTTAGAGAGAATTCTAGCAAAGGCAGATGATTTTCAACAGATATGAGTAGAATGTTGCTCTTCAGAAACTTTGACACTAAGAAGTTTAAACAAGTAAACAAAAAAGAAAGACTAAGTATGACCCTTAAGGCACACAACAAATTGAAACTGCTCTGAACTGTGATGTGACTCAAGCATGAACAGTAACCTGCAGTCTTCACTGATGAGACATGGAGCAGGTGCAGTTAATAATGTGCTGTCCATATGGACAACTATTTTAATTAAAAATAATATTTCATGAGTATCTTTTTGCTCTTCATCAAGAATTTCTCCAAACACAGGGAGCAACCCCCACATGGCTGATGCAAGCAAGATCACCTTGGGAGCTGAATGAGTGGTGCCATGACATTAAGTCTAGACCAAGTGAAGTAGCGGGGCTGAAGGTTTGATTGATGCATATGGTTTTGATTGACATACCTGGTGTTTCTGCCAGCACAGAGCTCTGAAGATTATAGTCTCTAGAGGAACTGGTGATAAGGCACTGAAGACTACTGAAAGCAAGATACCTGGTAAAATCCCCTGTATGCTCACCTACGCTGACCTTGATCTTTATTTTAGCAATCATCAGGTGTTTCTTTTATTTTATAAACCTTAGTTTTATGAGACTGGAGGCAATTGCTTTTGAGTTGGGGAACTGATAACGAAGTAAGTCACTTGTTTTCCACAAGTCAAGAAAACAAATCCTGAGTTTACCTTGTAAGAGGTTTGCTAGATTCAAAGGCTGAAGCTCTCATGTCAAGAAGTCAGTTGTCTTATTGATTTGTCTGTGCTGAGAATCATCTCCTCAGACTATAGGTTCTTCTATTGTAAGCTTTCTGAACAACCTATGGGGAGATCATTTACCATAAACTGATGAGTCTTAACTTCACGTCAGTGTTGTTAAGCCCTTTGCCTTCTAGGGAATATCCTTGTACTGCTTAATTGCCCACATAAACGTTGAACTGGCTGCCTGAATTCACAATGAGATTATGAACTTGTGCACATGACCTCAGAGTTTTCCATTTTTTCAGCCTTGTGACAATATGAAATGGGATCATGACTGGTATTTTTTTATTCGTTAAAGGTTGTGCCATGGAGTAGATGAAACTCTCACAGAATGAGAGCAGTAACAAATGAGCCTGGTAATACACGTATGGACTTAACGTATAGCCCAATAGTGTGGTAGCTTCACACTGCTGCACCTGGGTGAAATTGCTTGAAGCATCAGCATTGCACCAGCAGGAGTCACAGATCTGCTGTTGGCTGTGGTTATAAAGAATGTCCAATAGTTTGATGTTTTTTTGTTGTGTTTTTTGTTTGTTTGTTTTTTTTTCCCTGCAGATCAGCAGGAAGCTTAGCAAGAAGGAATAAATAACGGGGCAAATTACAGGACTGTCACTGTCTCTTACAGGGTACACCACCTGTTAAATCATCTGGGTAAAAGTGTGAGTGTCCTGCTTTTGGAAGTGGGATGCCCATTGCTGTTACCACTTGGGGAACACTACAAAACCCAAGCAGGTTCCAAATGCCAACTGGTGGTTCTAGTCATGTTTGGTTTCGAGCTGGACGGAGACCCACCTAAGCCTCGAGGAGGTGGCAAAGTGCCACCTGAAGTATGCCCATTGTGACTTAAGGTCTGTGAGCTTGGAGTGGTGGCGACATTTGCCTTATCCTGAACCTGCAGCAGTGTCCTTGCACCTGGTCATGTTCTTCAGGTCAAGGCTGGAGCTGGGCTCTCCTTTGTTACATGGGAGCCCTGGAAAGGGCAAGCAAAGGCAGAAAGCAATTTTTGCAGAATGGGACTCAGATATTGTGAGCCGGTGACTGTCCATCTAAAGTCTGATGAGGCTTGGCCATGATAGCCCTGGTAGGGTGGGATGAGATGGGATAGGACAGTCCCTGAAAATAGTAGCATTTGGGGGGATGTTCCATATGCTGCTAGAGAGGCAGGCTGGCAGTTTGTACCTTCTTTCTTAGAGATGCTTTTAAATGAACAGTTGGAAAAAATAGCCCGTTGTAGGGTGTCTGAAAAGTACCTAGACCTCTGGCCTGGTTTTGTGAAGCTACTAGAAGTTGAGAAGAGGTGGAGAGGATCTCCATCCTTTTTTGTCATATAGGAGCACAGGAAACTTGAAACATTAGAGCTTGTCACACACAGGCCAGTAACACAAACAGGATTAAAAAAGAAAAAAAAGTGAGGTGTGTATGTGCTTGCTTATGTACCTCAAGGAGAATGTTTACTGGATGTCTTAACAAATTACATCTTTAGGTTATTATGTATTTTTAACAGGACCATCAGTACTTATTAATATAGTCGTTTGACTCAGCAAATACTTTCAGGATCTATTATTTTCTACAAATTAGGAACTATGTGAATATACAAGAAGGTATGTATTTTAACAACAATATTTTCATTTCAGGCTCTTTTCACTTTGTATTAAATATAAATGAACGCTAAAAGATGACATTTCATACCATACAAGGCTGATGACACAAATCCTGGCTCAGGGCAGCTTTTATTCCACATTCTTCTTGATTACAGCTTTTGTAGTTCAAAGACTCCTGTCAGAACTTTGATGTGTGGAAACCTGCTGCGTTGTCGTATCTGGATACCAAAAGTGAACCACAGTGAACACAGGTTGGTGCTGAACACCTATTAGTAAGCAGTGGGCAAGGGCTACTTGTAAATAAGCAAATATATGCCCCAAAGAATATTCTTCCCCTGAAAGATGCAACGATACGAATTCGCCCTTGTAATATTGGTTTGTAATGCAGGTCAAATGGAGGGTTTTGTGGGTTTTTTTCCATTCCTGCGCCTTGCTGGCTGCACCAGGGCCTGAGTTTCCCCTGTGCCTGAGCAGAGGGCGCTGCGAGCCCGTCTTTCCTACCAGATAAACATACATCTGTACGTAGGAATGTACCTACAAGGCTTCGTTTATACAAATAACTTCCAGATTAAGCCTTTTGTGTAGGGGAATACCTAGAAGATATGTAGGTTGTGCCCGGGTGTAGCTTGTATTTCATGGTGGTGATCTCTTCAGGAGGTTATGTCCTCTCTGGTGGTGGTTAAGAGTTTTCTGTAAGTAAACCGTTGGAAAAATGTGTTTGGAATAAGAAACCACTCGATGCTTTGATGATTTGTTTTGACCATTAAAGTAAAAATCACATTAAAATCAGTAAAGAGCTGATGGGTGGGCCCTGTCACAGACTTGTGCACCCAAGAGCTAAACCAAGGCTGTGGCAAACACCCATGAGGGTTGACCACAAGAGAGCCTTTCTCGGGGCGGCAAGAAGCTGCCCCTGTGCTTCCTTGTACCTTCCCTGTAGCTGCCAACCCGCATCTTCAGAGCAGCTGCTCGCACACTTTTCTCTTAAGAGTGAGCAGAGTTCATGTGTAGTGCAGCCACAGGAGGATGTGGTGTGGTGTTCAGAGTGCCCTGAATACAGCGGCTACAGTTGATGCCCTGTAAGTGGGATGGCTGGGTGCGATGAGAAACACTCTTGCCGCTTCTCAAGCACGCGTGTGACCTTCAGGTACCAAAGCCTGGAAAAGGGAGGGAGGCGGGAACGGCTGCCTTCGCACCCCACGGCGGGCTGAGGGCAGCGTCCTTGCCCCCTGCACTACCGGCCCGCCGGTAGCTGGGGGGGTTCCCTAGATGCAGGATCCCTCTGCTGGGCGCTCGCCTTCAGGGACCCATCCCCCTACGGCTTCAGGCCTCGGTCTAAAGCGGGTTTTCTACTTCAGCCATTGCCAGGGTGAGGGCTGGTCCCCGCGGTGAGCAGCGGCCAGGCTGTGTGGCGCGGAGTGGCACCACTACATAGCTCCCTTCGATAGCTCAGCTGGTAGAGCGGAGGACTGTAGAGGCGCGGCCCGCGGTGATCCTTAGGTCGCTGGTTCGATTCCGGCTCGAAGGAGACGGTATTTCTTTTTTTT
>JANHGB010066360.1:15187-41425 GCA_026283785.1 Coracopsis vasa | reverse complement strand
AAGTCCTAAGCCACTTAATGCAAAACTCTTACAATCATTTTGTTTGCAGCTTGTTTTTTTGTAAGTACTGTGAAGAACTTGCTGTTGACTGTTCAACAAACTGACTGCCTTGTGTTCTGCTGGCTCCACGAAGTTTTAATATGTTTACATGTTACTACTTCTATTGCATCATGAAGCTAAGTAGGGCAAATCCAGATGTGGTGTAGGATGTAGAAGCAATGTTAAAAACACTGGGTCTGAAACAGCTGGGTACATACTATCCTGTAGTAATATTTTCAGCTAAGTAGTGATCTCCTTGAATGACCATGTGTTTGTGTTAGCCTCAGGGAACATACTCCCTTCGTGGAAAATAACAAACATACATAGATGGTTGTGGGTGAGCTGCATGTTCTGGAAAAATAATGCAGAAATCTGCCACCTAATTGGTTCTTAGGACACCAACACAGGTTAATTCCATTACTGGGGAAGGATTTTTTTTACTTTTGATTGAAAAATTGAAGTAATTTTAAGGCTAAGCAGAACTAGTAAATTTAGTTTTGAACATGAATTTATTATATTTATGTTGTGCTCTGTATTGATAATAAAATAGAGAAAAAATAAGATCGCAGTGTGAAACGGCTTTTAAGTAAAGCTATGTATCTGGATAGGAGTCCCTTCTGTCTAACGTGAGTTTAAGTGATATTTCCGTGAAACATTTCCCCGTGCTGGTTTTGTTATCAAGGCTGTGAAGTATGCGTTTCTCCAGTAGATGGAGTGTGATCTACATGGAGCCGCAGAGGTTACCTGGCTTCTTGCCCCTTTGGCTCTTAAAAAGGCTCAGCACTGATACATACGGTGCTTATTTCTTGCTGGAATATTTCTGACTTCAAAGATCTGTATCTAATTTCTGTAACACTGAGGCAACGCTTTTATTCAAGGCAGGAGCCCGCTTAAAATCTTATGTCGACTCAGAATTATTTGGCACCCTTGTTGTGTTTGTTATTTGAGTTATGGAGGTGGAACATGTATGCATTTTGCAGACTAGCAAACCACTTGATCTTATAAGCTCATTTGTGAAAAAGACTCGTAAATGTGTCATAAAAACACGATATTAAACAAGAGCTTTTGCTTCAAATTTGAGTCTTGACTTGGAATGAATTATCTGTCCATATCCTGGTATGTGGCCTGGAAATTAAAATTGTGGTCCTTGGACATGGTAGATATAGGCTGCTGCTGAAGCCAGATCTTACTTTCATGCAAAGTCAATATGTTGGTTTAGACCAATATGTACAGATTGGAAAAAAGCTTTAAGTAGTTAGAAAAAAATAAGTTATTCAGAGGTATTTTAAACTCTTATCTACATCCTTCTGTTGTACTCTGCAGTGAGGAAGATGATGACCTTCAATATTTGGATCATGACTATGAAGTACCACAGCAAAAAGGTTTGAAGAAGATATGTAACAGGGTGAAATGGACACGTGATGAGGTAATACTTTTTTTTTTTTTTTTTTGCTTTAGTTTTATTTCTACATGATATTGGTAACACACAAAATATGTTATTATTTAGCACCATGTTGGGACAGCATGTAACATTTATTGGCTGAGGTTATGTCTTAACAGGATGAAAGGCTAAAGAAGCTGGTGGAACAAAATGGTACAGATGATTGGGCTTTCATTGCTAGTCATCTACAAGTAAGTTGAATCTCTGTTTCTGTTGAGTTCTCTTTTAGTATTTACTTACTTTGGTCAAATGTTCAGTTTGAAAATGAGGTGAAATAGAAATTAGAAACGCATAATAGTAAAAAATATTTTAAGGGATGCGTGTAAATTGGACTTGAAATCTAGCTCGGGCTTTGGAGAATTTTGTCAGCTCAGGTTGGGGCTCAAGTGATGGTCTGAAATGATCAAAAATAATTGGTGCCTTCCATCCACACTTGCGATTCGCTTTCCTTTTGAAGTATATTCCTCTTTCCTATTGGTTGCCTCACTTGTAGTTACATCCACAGTTCACAGGTTGCTTCTGAGGCAGTTAGGAGTGTGGGTTGCATCTGACAGATGACTTGCAAGGAGCAAAATCAATTTCTTAAACACCTTAGGAAAAGGGTGGGTTGTTTTGGTTTGAATTTTTGTTGTTTGGGGATTTTTTTTGGTAGTTTTTGTTCTGCCTTTTTTACAGTGATGTCTTCTGTAAAATATGTAAATCTTTCCACCTGATGATAACTTTGGTTCCTGTGAATGGAACCTTAGTGTGTTCCTTGGAAATTTCCTACTGACAATTGAAATTTCTTGTTCTGTTCCAGTGGTCAGGTGGAATGAGTAAAAGAGCTGTTGGTTCAAACATGAAATGACTCTTCAGCTGTATGAGCTGTCCTGATAGAAAACACAACTAGAATCGATGACGTTTGTTTCTCTGATTAAATGCTATGAAGTGCCTACTGTAAAAAAACGGCTAGAATCTAAGGCTGAAATCACTAACTAGGAGTGGCATTGAATATATTCAAATATTAGAGAAAAAAAAATTACACCCCCCACCTTTGTGGTTCTTATAATACTGACCAGAATGATATGGTTGTATGAAATGCCTGTGTAAGTAGATCAAAATAGAATTCTAACTGCTGAACAACTGTAACTTTGCATTGTTCTCATTGTTTTTGTGCAACTGTGGTACTTCTGATATTTATTTTTTTTTCCTCAGGTGGCAAAGCATAGATATCAGGGAATGAACTCAAAGCCTCTAAATTTAAGGAGTGCATATGCAAATCACTGTTCCTTACATTATCCACTTCCAGAAAGCAGTGAGATAAGTGCATGGCAGAGGAGAAAGAGATAATATTAAAAAGCGTTTATATTAAACTGATGAAAAGTACAATGTTTGGTGATACTGATCTGCAGGTGTATTATGCAGTTGTAGTTAGCAGATCTAACAGTTTAGTAAAAGTTCTCCAGCTGAAAACAAATGCTTTTGGAGACAGAAAGCTATTGTTCAGCCGGGCCCAAGTAAGGTTGAAAAAAAGGCTCTCCGGCTATCATGGGAAAGATGCAGGGAGGATCAGATTGCCCAGTGCAGAATCATTGATGTTGGAAGGAACCTTCCAAGATCATAGAGTCTGAGCCCCCTGCTCAAGCAAGGTCAGCTAGAACAGGCTGATCAGGATAATGTCCAGCTGGGTTTTGAATACCTCCATGGATGGAGACTCCACAGCCTCTCTGGCAACCTATTGCAGTGTTCACATTACAAAGCTAAATAATAGAAGGTAGCATAATTAGCACTTACCTTGTTACTGGTGGCCTTTTGCTAGGAAATCCAATCTTGAGTTACTCGTATGTAAAGGCTATTTCACTACTGAACTATATTTCACTGTTGGGCTGGGCACAAGTAAACCTTCCCTCTGTTCTGCCTCTGAAAGTGAAGATGACTTAAATGGGACTTTCAAGAGGGAATGCAGCTTGCATTCTCTTCCAGTTTATTGGGGCTAAGGCAGACCTGAAATGATTTTATTGTTTCATCCCATCATTTGTTTTGCTTTTCTCCCTCAAGTATGTTATGATTTCAGAAGTGTCTGGAAGGTATAAATGCTAAAAGGCCACAATTTCAAAACTAACTCTAACCTTTAATCAAAAATAGGAACAGCTATCCTATACTGGGTTTGTCTTTTACAGCTTGTCTCCACCAGGAAATCATGATGTTTTATAATAAACCTCTAGTATGCTTTTAATCATGCAGTGTCTACTTGTGATTCACATGAAGGTACTGTGATCAATATCATTTTAGTGACAGTGTTTTGGGTGTGTTTTTCTCGTCTCGCAGATTGCTTCTTATTTAACTTCAACTTAACCTGGTAAGGCTTTTACTTGGTAGACAAGCCCAGCAAAACCTTGAAATTCGTACTTGGTGTCCAGCAGCTTGCACTGAAGAGAGTAAATCATCATCTCCCAGTGTTTTAAAAGGCATAATAGTATGCTGTGCTGGGGCAGGCTCTTACCTGCATATTTCTAAGAATTGGACCAACCCAGACAGTCTTAAACTTTTCTAGAAACAGTTTTGAGAAGGCTAAGTGAAACCTTACTTCTCTTTCATAACTGGGAACAATATTTCAAAAGATCCTGGGAGAAGCTACAGAAAAGCACCATCTGTCCTGAGCAGAAAAAGCAATGTTGTTTAGTTAGTATGTGTTAGCTAAACTCAATATATATCTGTTTCGTTAACACTCTAGGAAAAAGCTGAAAATATATACATTCGAGACTTAAAAAACATCTATTCTTTTATTTGAAAGAATTTCCTTTAAAAATTTCTTATATAAGTTGTAGATAATGTCAAAAGCGTGCCAGTCGCATGAAGTTCAGTGGAGGTATGGAGTAATGAGGATAAAAATTCTAAGTTTTTCTTTAAAGAAGAGTAAGTTATCAATTTGCTTATCAAGTAAGAACACCGAAGTAATTAGATTAGAGCTTTGTGCACGGCTGTTTTTTCTGGAGAAGAGCATTTATAAGCAAATGGAAGAAGAAATAATAGGGGAGAATTTATCCATTAGAATAAAGGTCTGAATAAGTCTCTCAATATGAAATAAGGTAATAATTCTGGATAGCTGATAGTTACAGTTTTATGTATGCAAGTGTTTAACAACTGCACTGGTCTTCTAAAACTATTTCAGAATCGTTCAGATTTTCAGTGCCAGCATCGATGGCAGAGGGTACTAAACCCAGAATTGATTAAAGGTCCATGGACTAAAGAAGAAGATCAGAGGGTAATAAAAACTAATTGTTACTGTATTCCTTTGCTGTAATGAAACTGGCATATGACTGCTAAGAATATGTACTTTTTCTTAGGTTTCATCCCAACAAAGATGATGCGTGATGCACCTTGTGACATAGATAATTACATTATATAATACAGAATTTAATTAATTATATTATGCTGTGTGAGGAGGAAAAAATAATGCAGCTGCTCTTAAGTAGATGGAATATCTCGTCTGCTCAAGCATTTAATTTCCCTTTGTGCAGATTGCTAGCTTACCAAATAGAGAAGATATCTTTACAGCACTGAAGATCAAAGGTCTCAACGTCTTTTGTTCCTTAGATCTACCAGATTTAAAGGGGTTGGGAATAAGGGCAATTATTTCATTCTCTACTCTTAAAGAAGCTAGCAGTGGTGGTTTAGACTCCTTTTCCCCATCTCTGTTAATCCATACTTTTTGCCTGCAAAATCTGGACTGTCCTTTAGGGAGGCGCGCATATAGCTTTCTCATACAGTATTTCAAATTGGCTGCTTAATTCCTACTATTTAAAACTCTCTTAAGATGTCCAAAAATAGTATTTGTCAACTTATGAATATAGTCCTCTTAATCTGTTTTTACAGTTCTTGTTAGCCTTTTAAGAAAAAGCTTCTAATGTGTAAAAAACATGTAGAAATGGGAAGGAGGTTGAAATAGAGGTGTGTTTTTTTTTCTCATATATACGTGTGTTGAAAAAAGTCAAACCAGGCATCTTTACCGGCTTCTTTTTGGTCTTTCGTAATGTCAGCTTATGCAATGGGTGACAGAAAGGAAAATTCCAAATTGATGTTTTCATCAGTATATACTTAGATTCCAAACACAGTGAATTTGGAGTTAAATAATTTTTTATATCTTAAAAAATTATTTTTAAAATCCTAAGTTGCTGTCTGCCTCCTTAGGCCTAGTATCTTATCAAGTTGGCTATTATAAATCCTACTCCAAAATGTGAGTTTATCAGTATTCTCAGTCTTTAATTGGGAAAATTGCATTTTGAAATTGTAATGTGCTTTCATCTGTGTTCCAGGTTATTGAATTAGTTCAGAAGTATGGTCCAAAGCGCTGGTCTCTAATTGCAAAACACCTGAAAGGAAGAATAGGCAAGCAGTGCAGAGAGAGATGGCATAACCATCTCAATCCTGAGGTAAAAAAGTCATCATGGACAGAAGAAGAGGACAGAATAATCTACGAAGCTCACAAGCGTTTGGGAAACCGATGGGCTGAAATAGCAAAACTTCTTCCTGGAAGGTGCTTTTCAACTCTGTTTGTGTTAAATATTGGAATATGGAAAACTGTCGTCACACTACTCTTTGCAATGTCATTTATTAGTTAGAGAGCATGTGCTGAAATTTATGTCACAACATCTTTATCTTGATAGATACTGATTTTCTTTTTTAAATCTTTTGCATTTGACTCTGTATCATTATTAAGCCACAAAACCAATAAAAAGGCCTCTAACACGTTCCTTCAGAAATCCTACTGATCACATCAAAAACTGTAGTGGAGCTGAAGAGAGTAACTGCAAGCAATAGTGGAAGAATGCTTTAACATCCTATGACTTAATGTCAAAGTGCCTTCATTGATATGCATTTGGGGGTGACTTTCTTTTAGATTTAAGATCAGAAATTATTTTTTGTGGAATATGGCTTGTTAAACAGGACACTTGAAAAACAAAATCTTTGTAACCTTCAGAAGTCTAGGCTTAGGAGTCATGCATCACAAAGCTAGCTGGTTACCATCTAGGCTTTTAATTATATGCATTGTTCTCTTTATCTTTGTTTCAGGTGTGACTGCCAACTTACCTGCTTGTGGAAAACAAACTTTTAGTGTTTCAATGGAATAAATTTTTTACCTTGTACTGTTAATTAAAACTCAATGTTCAGCTGTCCCTCTCTGAATCCAGTCTGTATGTTCAGGAGGTGACTGTAGGGGTGCCTAAGGAATGTCTGAACTTGCCATGGTGGGAGAATGAGTATTTAGAGATGCATGTTTAAAAGTATGACATTTTCATTAAATACACATACACGAATCACAGGAAATCCTTTGGAGGAATAGGAAGGGAATTGATTTCATCTTAACAGAATTTCGGAGAGGAAGGATGAGTTTCTAAGGACAGAGGCATTCCTAAATCACTAACTTATTTGTTGAAAATAAATCCAAGATGAGACTGTCAGCTAAAGATTGGATCCTATATCCAGAAGATTAGTAAAGAGTCTTAAGATGAGGGTGAAAAAGGGGAATTCTACTTGGAGTTGAGCTTGAATGAAGAATGGGTCTTAAAGCAATTTTTATTTCTGTGTACTTCTCTCCAAGGCTAGTATTTAAGACTGTAATGCATTCATACTCTACTCTTGCATTAATGCTTGTTTAGTGTTAAAGGTGATTTCAGCCTGCTTTTCAAACTGCAGGCATTTTATTTCTGAGGGGAGTGACAGTGGGCACTGGTCTTCTGCCATGCCTCCATAGAAGCTCAAGGGCACCAAGAGGTAGTAAGATGTTCTTCTACAAAGCTGCACGTTAAACATAAAGCAGGCTATAATTTATTTTTTTTTTTAGAAGAGAGGTCTTCCAGTGGACCATGTTAACTACAGTGCCCTTATTATACTGTGGGACAGTAGGGTGATTGTCTTAACTTCATGTTCTGCAGATTTGTAGCAGAGGGTAAATAATGTAGTGACAGAGAACACATGGTTAGTCCAAGCGTCCAAGAAAAAAGGTTCTCGCCCATAATAATAGCCAGAACCAAGGCTTTCTCTTTTGCTACTATCAATTTTCTGCAGACTTGAAGTTCAGTAGAAGGAAGTATGAGTAGCTTTCTAGTAATTATGCCAAAACCCCACAGATAATGAAACTTTCAGTCCAAGCTGCTGGAGCTTTCTGTATTTGTGGCTTCAGATTAACTTAGTGTACAAACCCCATAAATTATGCTGTATTTTAAACTTCAAGATATGGAAACCAGTCACTGTTGTACACTTTCATTTTAGGACTGATAATTCGATTAAAAATCACTGGAATTCAACAATGCGAAGAAAGGTGGAACAGGAAGGATATTTACAAGAAGGTATAAAGTCTGAAAGAGATAGCTCATCCAAGCTTCAGCCCCAACATTGTCTGACCATGGAGCACTTGCACACTCAGAATCAGTTTTACATACCTGTTCAGACGCATGTAAGTTCAAAATGCAGAATAATTAGTATTTTCCAGTTTCAAATGATTTATTGGGTTTGGAACAAGAAACAAATCTGAAAGAATAAAGACTGTTGAGCATTTTTGTGCTATAGTAACTTAGGATTTGTAAACCATAATAAATAGCTTATGTACAGTTGAGATAATTTTATATCCTTTTTCAGGGATTGTGAAATGATTTATGTCTTTTTAGATTCCAGCATACCAGTATGCCTCACCAGAAGGCAGCTGTCTAGAGCATACTTCAGCTTCTTCCAACGTAGTTGAGGTAATGTGTTAACACACGTCGTAAAATGAAGAGAATATACTCCTTGAAGTCCTCTCTAAACTGAAGAGTATAACTGATTTTGAAACTCATGGCATATATCTTCACTTACCTATATTTACAGCAATAGTAGAAAGTTTTAAGGAGTTTAAAAACAAAACAATCAACGAAAACAAATTAGTTAATTTTCTGATAGTAGTGGTAGGGTTGCTTGTGTAGACATTCTGTCAGCAAATGCTGATTTGAAACACTTTTTTGTACAGTTAGTGAGGATAGATAACTCAAAATTCTAAAAAGCACATGAAAACAACACATCTACAACGGTGCCAATGTTGTTCCTTCTATTAAAGGCAGAACTGAGTGACTTTTGGTTAAAAAGCATTATAGCACACTGAGCATTTACAGATCATATTAGCAACCTGTTAAATTACTGGCTTGTATACCACTTGAACATCAAATCCATCCCCTGGTAATTGCTGGAGTTGTTCCACTTGCAAGTGGCTACTGTACTACAAAATATGATACTGCTTGGACAGTTCTGTTCCCATGATGTGTGGAATTCTGTTAAAACTGAGCTGTGTTATAATGTCAAATGTTTACAGTGGAGAGTTGAGGGAAAATAGTAATGGCTTCTTTCTTAATTTTTTCAGCAGTCATTTATTGATGATGATCCTGATAAAGAAAAGAAAATAAAGGAACTTGAATTGCTACTTATGTCAGTAGAGAGTGAAATCAGAAGAAAACGAGCATCTTCTGTAAGAACTGTAAATTTCTATAAATATTTGAGTATGCTTTACTGAGGTTAATCCTCATCAATTTAGTAATGGATGTTTGGTTTTGTGTAGCGCTTTTTCACCTGACCTTCTAAAATCAAACCTATGACTGTTGGGTTGTAAACCAAAATCTATATATTAGAATGGAGGCTGATTATTTTTAGTGCAGTTTATAAACTGTGAAAACAGCAGAAATGCAACCTACAGTTTGGCAGTTGTTCCTAAGACCCAGGACTCTTCAAGAGAATCATGTTTGTTGATATCACCACTGTTTGGTTTTATGTGTCAGCAATGTTTATCATCTACTCAACAGGGAAAGGTGAAAAATACATGAGTTTTGTTCTATCTGATTTCAAAAGATGCTGTAGATTATATTTTTATCAAACTTATGTGTGAGTGCTTGCAATACTGGATATCCGCATTTGGATATGGCATGTATGAATTTGCACTGTACAAAATTTACATGTACTTTAGTAGAGTTAGGGAACTTGCAGATGACAGGCACTTACTTCTTCAGGAACAGAGGGCTGTGAACAACATCAGACACCTAATCAAACCAACAGTATTGATCACTAATTTAGATTACAGGTGAACTTCTAGTTTTATGTGGTGGAGCTATTCCTGGCATTCCCTTGAAACAGTTCAGCATTCTGCTTATCTAGAGGAATCTGCTTCTAAATTTTCAGTTAAAATTAAAATCAGTTTCTTGAATACTAAACAGTCTACTAAAATGGGATAACCATTCAGAAGTAATCTATCAATGCAGAATCTGCGTTAAAAAATACCAGCTCAAGCAAGAAGCATTCTAGAAACAGTTTCTAATCTTAAAATGCACCTGTGTTCTGTAGTGAAGACAACTTTGTAATATACTGATGTTCAGGAACACAGGAAGCTTGCATTAGAGGTGGCTTCCAATACAACCCATAATTATCTAAGCTATAAGCATATATATGATAAGAATGAGAGGTAAGATAAAAATCTTAAAATCTTACACAATTTGAGAATGTTGAGTATGTTAATGTAAGTAGAATACTAACTGCATTAATGCAAGCAGATAATTAGTATTTGAAAAAGCAAAAATTAACTGTTACGTTTAGTCTTCCTACATGCTACCTTTTTTCCCCTCCCTGCGGTCACATAATTGACTATTTCCAACTTCTCAAGTTGAATAAAATTAACATGTTTCTTCATACTTTTTAGCAAACTGGAAACTTACCGTGTTGGTCTGGAAGTTTCATCATGGAAGATTGCGTGTCTAATACACTAAATAGCCTTGGGGAGCAAACAAGTGATTTCTACAGCATAGATGAGACCCAGGGCACATCTGTTCAGCAGAATTCACCACCAAAGTATTTGGCTGTGGAAACAAATACAATGTTACCATCTCTACAGACCATTCCAGAATTTGAAGAGACACTAGAGCTTATTGAATCTGTGAGTCTGTTATTTATTAAAACAAAAAAAATTTAAAAATTTAGGAACATAAGCTTTGACAACATGTGTAAAAAGTATAAATAACTCTTTAAATTACCTTATTTTGTGCTGATCTGTAGTTTTGCCCATGCCGAGTGACTTGTTTTAAAAGAATTTTATTTTAAAATAGTCAGTGTTTTAGGATTGCATGAAAGATAAAGGGAGAATAATTCAATATATGGCTTCTGGAGGTAGAGAGCTGTTAGGTTGGCTTGGACATTGTGCAGCAATCTTGGATAAGCATGCTAGTGTTTTGGTGTTTTGCCTCCTAGGATCCTGTAGTGTGGAGTGATGTCACCAGTTTTGAGCTTTCAGAGGCTGTTGCGTCTCCTGTCAAGCAAGCTCCACTAAAACTAATGGAGACTCAACACAATGAAGGGGCTGCCGAGTGCCAGTACAATGTCAGTGTTGTGCTTGATAGCAAAAAACAAAGTAGCGTCAGTAGCGAGGAAGAAGCAGTTTTTCCAACAACTCCAAACATACCTAAATTCAGCACCCCACCTACCATCCTAAGAAAGAAAAAGAGATTGCGTGTTGGACAGTCACCGGTTAATGAACTAAATGATGGCTTGTGTAATGATGTCATCAATGTTGCACTAAAGCATACACCAGTGAAAACACTACCATTTTCTCCGTCACAGGTGAGTTTATATTTAATATGGCTAAACATGAAGGCTGTAGTGGGTAGATTATAAATCTCAAGTACTTTCTTCCCTAGTTATATACTGTAGCCTAAATAAATATGTCAAAAAGCTTCTTGAAACATCTGCATAAGGGTAAATACATTAAAAAGATACTGCTAAATTACGCATTTCCTCTGTTTTGAAGACTAACTGGGTGGGGGGGAAAGGGGTTGTGACAACTTATGTCTCAGTTCACACTTTCTCATGCAAATTATTGTTGCTAGACACCTATTGTCTCTGTGACCTAATTAAGTAGTAAGGATTTTAACAAGAAAATCAAGGTTTTGGCAATAAATATTGCAAATGTCTTGGAGTATAAGTCAAGAATTTATTGGGATTTTTCAGTAAAAGCCTTTCACATTTTTTTTTGTTTGTTTTTTTTACTGCTCATTACAGTGGTGAAGTTTTGTCCTTTATGGTTGCTTAGTTTTGGTTTTTTTTTTTCTTGTGGTTAGTTTTTCAACACTTGCTCTGGAAATGAACAGTTTAACCTTGAAAATCCTGCATTTACCTCGACTCCAATCTGTGGGCAGAAAGTTCTTATTACGACTCCTCTACACAAGGAAATGACGCCAAAAGATCAAAAAGAAAATGTGGGGTAAGATTATTGCATTAAACATCCAGTACTGTTGCTCAAATAAAACCACATTATTCTAAACATTGAAAAATTAGTCTACCTATACTGTGAATGAGTTTTAAACCCCCTAACACTTCAATAAGTGTGTACAAACAAACTGGCTTCCTGGTTTTAGCTTAAAACAGGAAGCTACTTCTACTTAGTTAAAATGTCTCCTTTTTTAAGATACTGAACAAAATCCAATTAAAGTTAATTATACCTGGGGTAATGCTATGGTGATGTTAATACTTTCAAATTCACAGTGTTGATGTCTGCTCTGTAAATTAAGTCATTTTAAACTGTTTCTTAGATTCTACATTACTATTGATAAAGTAAAATATTAGAGATCATGTATGAACACTTCTATGTTTGAATAGTTTTAGAACTCCCACAATTAGAAGATCTCTTCTGGGTTCAACACCAAGGACGCCAACTCCTTTTAAAAATGCTTTGGCTGCTCAGGAAAAAAAGTATGGTCCACTCAAACTTACGGTATGCAAAGACATTTTATTTTCTTTTTTGTTGAAGTCTAAATGCCCTCTTGTTTTTGAATTATTGTAAGCCTCAGCATGATCTCAGAAAGCATTTTCCAACAATGCTGTTGTTTCAGCGACATTCTGATTATCCTAGAGAACAACTGGAATGTGATTCAGAAATGTTTCAGATTTTGTGTTAGACTATATCCTTCAGCCTAGTATGAAGCGTTGTTTTTTTGAATGGTATTCGGTACCTACAATAATTTGACCCATAATAATCTTGAACACACTGTTTCTGCATTTGTGAGTTGTTTTAAATTTGTGTAGCCTTGCTAACACTACCTCTTACAAGGCGGAACATTATTGGCTGAGATTTTAATTTTAATACTTTAGCATTCTGTTTTGGTTTTGTTTGTTGTTTTTTGTTTGTTTTTTTTTTTTTCCCCAAATTAAAATTGTGAGAGTGAATGGGTGCGAGTCCTCCAACTGGATAATTTAGTAAGAGCAGATTGGTGCAGATGAATGTGACTGACCTTGCTATTTTTAGCAACTTTCACATTTGCCTTGAAAAACTGCACTATCTTTGAGTCCTCTGGACTACGTAAGAACTGAGTTGTTGTATGGTTTAGGTTCTTCTACAGTGGTAGGACTGAAACAAGGTGTTTATCACAGCGTGCTAGTATTCTGAGAACTTTTTTGATGAGATGATGTTTGGAAGTGTTTTATCCTTCCTAGGAGCTTCTTGAATAACATCTACAATCTTCGTCATCCTAAACCCCAAAATCTTAATATAGCAATTCATGATAGAGACTCTCATTCTTCTGGCTGTCACAGAAGGCTTTTTTTTTTTTTGTTGACTATAATGTTACTTTGTTTGTTTGTTCCAAATGAATTCAGTTTTTGCTCTCTTCCCAGCCTAGCCCAGGTAGGTTAATGCATAATAACTTTTGGAATTCAGTAGACATATGCTTTTCAAATTCTGAAAAAATTCCAGCCAATATATATTGACTACTTCTCTTTTTGCAAACACAGAAGGTAGCTCAGACTTTGCCACAGGGCTTGGCACCATCTGTGTTACCCTATAGATTCTCACTATGCAAATGGAGTGGTTTGGCATTCCTGTTTCTGTTCACTATTAACCTCCTGTTCAAAATCAAATTTTGAGGGCTTAAGGGAATTCTTCTCCTGTTGGTACACAAAGGGGCCATCTGTATGGCTTCTGTAAGATTCTGTACTATACTTAGGACTATCAATGTCTTATTCAAAGATTTGTGTTGAGATTGGTATAAATTCCTTTCTCGACAACAGTAATACTTTTATAGTGTAGTTTTTTAGTATGTTGGTATGCATGTATATGTACGTATATATATGTTTAGTATATACCAAGTGGTTTTATCCCTTTTGTCAGTTGGTAACCATTGCTAATAAATGCAAACAAGTAGTTTGCATGTCTTCTTCAATGCTGCCTTGCATTTTTTGAAGCACTGTGTATGTGTATGTGTTTTATCTGGCTAGAAATAATGTGGCGTAAAATGAAGTAAAAATTCCTCAAAGCCTTGAAATGTTGATCTGTAGTTGTTAACTACAATAGCTTAAATCGTTTTACCTGTTGCTGTATTTTGCAAGATGTCTTTTATGGCCTGCATGAGCTGAAAGTAGAATATGGTAAAAACTAGCAGCTAACAGACTTGCTGTGTTTTCTCTTCCAATTTTAATTAACTTAGTCACAACCACTTGCCTTCTTGGAGGAAGACATTAGGGAAGTTTTGAAAGAAGAAACTGGAACTGACATATTTCTCAAGGAGGAAGATGACACTGTGTATAAAAGCTGCAAACAGGAGGTAACATTACAATAATAATTTCACATAGGAAATAACTGCTTTTAAATAATATTTTACATTTTTTCTCTGCAAAATGTTTATTGCAGCACAACTCTTCTAAAAAAGTCAGAAAATCACTGGTCCTAGATCCATGGGAAAAAGAAGAGGTTGGTGCCCAGCTCCTCATAGAAGATAATAGCCTAGGTGTACAGGTAAGTATT
The DNA here is from genome assembly GCA_026283785.1 of Coracopsis vasa. NCBI lineage: Eukaryota > Metazoa > Chordata > Aves > Psittaciformes > Psittacidae > Coracopsis > Coracopsis vasa. Next base: position 27,164 of record JANHGB010066360.1, on the reverse strand, counting down.
AAGCCACTGAAGAGCATCACTGGCAGCAATATTATTATAGAACTGAGAGTCTTTCATTCTATCAACTAAAATGAAGTGCTAGGATTGAGGCTAGAAAATCACCTTCAGTTTCAAGTGCTGCTTGACGTACTTAAGCAATACTTAAACACTGGGCTTGAATTCGTGCATAAATTCTTCCTTTCAGGCCTCCACAGCAGGACTGGTAAAATAATGTGGATGCATTTCAGATTTGCTGTTACAGCAAAGCTGCTTCCATGCTGGTTACCTATAAACTTTAGCATATATGGCACTGTGAAGCTCTGTAATACACCAGGAAAATGGCATTTACCCCTGTGTTTTACATGCTTGATAGTCTGGCAGACATTTTCTGAAGATACCTACTTGCACAGTAGGCAGCATGTTTTTCCTTTTCCTGCTTCACATAGTAGGGGAATACTTTAAGAAATACCAAGCACATAGAAGGTGATGTTTGTGGGCTTCCTCTGCCTGAAAGGAATTTGAGTAATTCTGCCTCAATAACCAAGACATCAAGAGTTCAGAACTGGGGCTGGTTTGGTCCCTCATTCCTTTAAAAAGCAGCCCAATATTTTCCCAGTTGACTGATTAAATAGATGAATCTTTAGTCTTGTAGTTTATAGGAAAGCTTTATGCTACTAGTTCTTAATATATGTATGTATTTAATTCTGAAAGTGTAAATGTCTGTGACTCTTGATCAGTTATAATGCTATATGCAAGAGGTAGGAGCCGAAGTCCTTAAAAAGAAGAGGTGCTTAAGTCATACCCCTTTCTGATTGTTGTAGCTGGTTTTCTAAATTCCTGTCTTAAATGCTTCATAAACTCTGCCAAACCTAGGTGTCTGTGTGCTGGGTGTCAGGTGCCCTGCCACCTAGTGGAAATTCCCCGCTTTCCCAAGAACTTCCCTGTACTGGGAGAAGCAGCATTGCTGCAGGCATTCAAAACAGAAATATAACTCCCGGTGTTCTCTTAGTAATGTCTTGTTATGACATGGTATACTGTGCATCACTGATGTTCAGGTTATTGAGGTAGAACCAAGATACACTATGATGTTGTGGTATACTAAAGGCAGTGGACTGGGAAAAAAATACTTTTCTTCCATGTTAATGAGGGATGCAGGTGCTACAGAAACATTCTATCTTAGCAAGAAAGATAGTATCAGTATCTGATTGTAAAAATGAAAAACAGACCAATCCTTAAGTAGACATTGTGTGTCCATGTGATAATTAGTTAGGAGTGAGATCTGAGGTAGAATAAATACATAAAGGTATTTTAATGCAGTCTGAGGGTGTTTTTGTGAGTGAACAAGTACCTATGCCACTGTTATTCTCATCTAATTTTTCTCTCTTAACATTGCGTATATCTTTCTTCTGCTTTGATATAATGAAGCTGAATTAATTTCTTTTTATTTACATAAATGTTATCAGTGTATAAAGCTCTTCTGGCAAGATCATTCCAGTGCTTATTTCAGTACTTTAAGCAGTTCCTCCTTCTGATACTCCTCCCCCTGATACTCCTCCTCCTGATATGTGATCTTAATTTTTTTTTTACTCCAGTCTCCTTGTGCTCACTTTCACAAGGGTAATACTAGAAATGAATGACAAGCTCCTTTCTCTAAAACTGTTCTTTAATTACCACTTTATCAAGTCTTGTTCTTAACAAAGTGTAATCAGCTGTAGTCTGGCTTTACATGCAAGAAGCTGTCTACTCAGTACTGCCTAAATCTTGCTAGCAGCTACTTGTTTTGCTGTGCTCCGTATTGACTCAGTATATACCAGGCTAGTTCTTCACATAATGTACTTTTCCTTTTCAGATTCTTTCCTAGAGTCTTTCTGATAGTATTTGCTTTGCTTACCTTTTGGCTTCTCTGATCACAGCAGTTGAAGACTTTTTTGTTTGTTTGTTTGTTCTGTTATTAAGTACTGATTACTGTTCCTGTTTCCTACCCTCTTTTTTGTCAATAGTCAGAAAATGCATATACCACATCTTTATTAACAGTACCATTGTTGGAAATACATGACAACAAATGTAACCTGACACCAGAAAACCAGGATACAAATCCAGCAAAAAAAGCAAATGCAGTAATTAAGAAGAAAATGAATGCATGTGCTTCAAAAAATGTCAAAATGGAAAAAGCTTTTCAGGTCTGGATGCAAAGAATTCTGATAGTTTTGTTCTCAGCTTAAGAAAGACTTTTGTTTCTGTCTTGTACTAATGTCTAGAATTGTTCAATTCAGTGATCTAGTTTTGATCAGTGTTTCCATGATCCTTATTTCTTGTAAGTTGATCATTTGTCCACAAAGTGTTTATTCATAGCTAAGGTCTTTAAATACAACCCTGATATTTTGCTGAGTCGCCTCTCAGATTTAAATGTGGGGGAAACCAATGAGAATAGGATAGACCTACAAAACAAGTTTTGGTACCCAAGTCTAGCAGTAGGAAAACTTGACTCAGTGCAAACCAATCCTCCATAGCATCTAAGTTCCTCAAATGTGGCTGGTGCTTACTTCATAATAAGCTCTGTGGGATTCATTAAGTGGAGTTCATCCACAGGTTCTGTTTGGTAACTGTTATTGTAATGTGCCTGTTCTTGTACTTCTCTCTATTTTCCGTACTGTTAAAACTGTGGAACCTATTTTTTCACCTGTGTGTGTCTTGACCACCAGGCTTAGGGAGAGATTCTCTTTGAGCTTACTTGGCACCTGTTCTGGTTTTCCGCATCGGAAGTTAACACATACAATTTTTGTGTCTCCTCAGAATATCTACAGCTTTGTATTGATTAAAAAAACTCAAACAACAACAGCAAAACAAAAGGCAGAGCACTGAGAGCCTTGTCTTTCATGTCCCACTTAACTGCTTTAATGACGATGTGTTTTTAAGTACAACGGCAACAATATTACTTTCTGATCCTTTGTTATGAGCAGGAAGAACAAACCTCCATTTAATCGTGATATTTCAGAAAAGGAATTAACTGCTGGGAATTCCAGCAAAGATGAATACATCTATCTGTCCCAGACCTATGCTCTTCCAGTACTTAAAAGGGGAGCTTAGTCGTACTATATTCACAAATATTCACATTGAGCCATCTTTCTGGTTTTGCTCTTTCCCTTGAGAAATTTCCTCTCGATCTAATGACCTCTCTAACCATGAGTCCTTTCTGTGAATCAATTCCTGCTAAATTTCTAGAGAAACTCAAATGACCAATTTTCTCTGTGCATCTATACATGGAACTCATCCTTTAGATTAATTTCGTTCGATGAGGAAGGGAGAGAATATTGCATTCTTCATTATGCTACAATCTGCTGGTGTCATGTCCAGTTTTGAGCTGCTACAAATCAGCTTGAGATTCAATGAGTCATGCAACTGTGCATGAGAGTTTGCCCCATGGAAGAGGCAGGACTAGTGGCTCAGTTATTCTTTCATTCATTATTTTTATTCCTAGTTCCTTTGCCGTTTCTAATATATTCCCAAAACATCCAACCAGTCTGCCACAGCTGCCGTTTTGATTCAGTGGGGTCCTTCATGGTATTCTTTTCTGGCTGCCAAACCATTTTGCCTTCCTTGGTGTCTCCAGACAGCTGTCAATAATGTATTTTTCTGCCTGTTGAACTGAGCACATTTAAAGGGGAAGATACCCAAAGAGAAGATGACTTAATTAACAGACTTCCCTTTTATGTATCAATTGTTGAGCTAGTCTCATTTCAAGAGTATTTTTCATTTTGTGTGTTAGAACTTAAAGTGTAACACAGATGCCATGCCGGGGAGTTGGATTAAGGGGTGGAGAGGAAGCTGTGTTTCAGGTTTTAGATCTTGTATTGTAGGACTGAATCCTCCTCAGTAAAATACAATATTGCTAGGCCATGACAATTTATTATTACTCTGAAAGGTTGTATGAGAATTGCTCAAGTATTTTAGTGGAAAGAATCTTTTAAACTGAATTTTATTTTATGCAGTCAAATTGTGAATGGGAAGCAGTTGTTTATGGAAAAACAGAAGACCAGCTTATTGTGACTGAGCAAGCAAGAAGATACCTGAGCACTTATACAGCTACCAACAGCACTTCAAGGGCTCTGATACTGTGATGGTCACTGCAACTGCCAGCCATCTCTTTCGATTGAAACTGACACAATGGTGAAGGTGATTCTAGCACAGTACTTGTGAATTAAGACTTTCCTTTGAGACAGTCTTGCCAAGGGAAAACTTTAAGCTACCTTAAAGCTTCCTTTCTTCTTTTGACTGACAAAGAACAGACATGAAGTTCTCATATTCTCTACGAAGGGATAGTACAACCAGTTCTGCAATGAATTTCTTGAATATTAAAAAAGTAACACCCTAAAGTATGATAAAGAATGGTAAAATACATTGCAGTACTAACTACACACAGTTTTTAGGTCAATTTTCATATTTATTCTGACTTGCATTGCTTTTTTCTGTTAGTGCATTTTCAATATAGGGTAGGTTTGTAGGTTGTTACTGGTTTCCAAATGAGCAACATACATGACTGAATGTGCTTTTGCTTATGTAGCATTTCCATAGTATATAAAGAAACACAATGAAAAGGAGTATAAAGGAAGGATAGAAAGTTGCACTACTAATTTTTTTGGTATGCTGCAAAACAATGAAATTAACTACAGTGTTAAATATATTTATTTGCAAATGGTACTAGAAGTAGGCAGAGGGGGGTGAATTAGGTTTTAGTGTAAAGCATCAGTATTTTCTTCATAAATCTCAAAATGAGATGATTGTTGAATGTATTGTACAGTATGTAGGAGCAGGGAAAATTTTGTAAATTGGAAAGGAGTCTGTTTTTATAATTTATTTTCATTTTAAAGCTTAAATGTAGATATTTATATGTATGCAGGTTGTCTAGAAGCCAATGTTGTTTCCTGTTAAAACAGCTAAAATTCAAAAAAAGGACAAGTTTAAAGTATGGCACAGCAGAAGAATTACAGTGGTGAAGTGTACAAATCTATACTGTATGTTACATCTACATAAAGATTGCACTATAACCCTTAAATCATGTCGGTCTACAAAATAATTGCAAGGTATATCTGTATTATACAGCAACTCTTCCTGTACCTTGTTTAAATATACTTAGAAAGGAATGGTGACCCAGGAGTACTTCATCCTGCATAGCAGCTAAAACCTAATGCATTTTAAATATATGTGAAAAAAAAAAAAAAAAGAACAAAAAAAAAGAACTTGGCACCTTGGATCTCAGAACAATTGTATCTGCACTTAAGTTTGACCATTATATACTTACTGTATGTTTGAAGAGCAAAGAGACATTCTTTTATTTATAGAAAATCTTTGTCCTTATTTAGAGGTATGCAGGTCACAACAGTTGCTTTAGTTGCCTATTTTAGGTATTTGCACTTATTTTATGTCTTCTTTTGTTTTTGAAGGAATGTTTTGGTTTGCTTTTGTTGTAGAGATTTATATGTAGTTAATTTCGAGCAAGTTATAATGGTGTGCTATCAACAAATACTGACAGGTAAATAGACTTGTACACTGTAGTTTTAGTTATTTATAATTCAAACACTCTTCCTCTCCACTCCCGGGTGTGCTGCTACAGATAGTGGCAGAATCGGCTTGCTGCTATGAGAGATGGAAAGAGCGAGCATCATATGCACTGTATGTAAAATTACAAAAATGATGTCAGGTTCTCTAGTTAACTTTATGAGACCAACCAGTACTATGCAGGGTGTGGAAAGTATTCCTATCACTTTAATATCGAAGATGGCAGAGAATAATTTATTAAGGGAGAATTTTAATACGGGATGAGTGGCACAAGGAAGGTAATGGGTTATTAAACTTTTTTAAACATCTCAAAGGTTATACAATACTCATTTTTAGGAGCTTTTTGATATTAAATATTTGCCTGGCTATGACAGTAGTAGGCATAAACATTTTTAGCAGTTTTAAATTTACATCAAAATTTTAAGGGGGGGGGAATCCTGTATAAGAAAGAGATCAGAAAATACCCATCATGCCAGGATTACTCCTCACCTAAGAAGACTGAGAGGAGGCAATTGGAATTCTTGGCAGTCTTAGATTTCGGTGTGCATTACCAGAATGGATTTAACAGCAACATTTAATACTGGAGGCAGCACTTAATTCACAAAAAATGAAATAAGTAATTAAAAGAGAGTGAATATCTAGAATCTGGATGATATATTTCAGTAGAAGTGGTATCACCACAACTGCCTATACCAAGTTTAAGCATAGATTTATGGTAAGTAGTATTAATTTGTGTTGGTATTGGTTGGATCATTCAGTTAACTCCTACTTTGTTGCTTTAGCAGGAAGGTTTTAATCTTTCATATGTCAGGCATCTTTTATTACTTTTTGAATGTTGTGTGCATTTGCATTTCTTTCAGTTTATAAGTAGATTGTACGTGCAGCAGCCAAACTTGCATGAAACCTAAATACATATTACTCCATATTTTTGTTTTAAGGTTTGACATAATGTGCAACAAATGCCTTGTTTATCCTAGTTTTTGTTGTACTACAAACTTTTCTTTTATGTAAGAAAATCTCACATACAATACAGACCACATTAACGTCAGAAATAAAGCATCTATGTACCAGGTTACTGTAAGTGCCTTTTATTTGAGAACTGAAACACTGGTGCTTGTTAAAGTAACATGTATGTATATGTGCATGTCAAACTGCAGGTGTAAGCTGTGCAGGATAATTCCCCTCCTCCCCCAACTAGTACTAACAAACATGTATTACTCTGAATTAGTGTTCCACTGTGACTCTCTTATTTTGCTAGAAACATGGGCATTCAGTAGATAATATCTATAGCCTCTCCCGGTTTTGTGACAAAATATAAATAGCAAACAATTATAATAAGATAATTTGTTGACGGAATAGCACAAGAGAGACTAACACAAGCCAGTTCCTTACAAATATGTCCTGGTAATTTGTTTTATCTAGTTTTAAGCTGTACAAGCAAACTGAGTGTTACTGGGGCTTTACTGGGGTTGGGGCTGTCACAGCCAGGCCACTGTATGAGTATCCTGCAGACCTGCTCATGTTTGCATGTGTGAAGTTTTCCATTGCTTGCACAAGCAAGGTGGGACAGCTGTAGAGCATTTATCCTGGTCATGGCTGGCTGCTGACATCTAAAATGGAAGCAAAGTGCAGGCAGATGAAAGTGAAGTCTAATGATGTGTCTAGTTCATTTTTCCATGTCAACTTTGCTCAGTGAAAGCAGGCAGAGCAGATGGACAGCCAGTAAGGCTTGAAAGGAGCTACAACCCTAAGTTTGATTATATGAAGACTCTGGAAGCTTTACTCATAGGCTTGGCTTTTACTTGGAAGAAATGGTCTTTAAGGAATTGATTGGTGAGAGCAAGCCCAGTTCCTACCATCATTATTCTGGCTTTACATGAAAATAACTACTGGAGTTGTACCAAACCAAAACTGATGTGAAGAGCAGGTTAATGGGACTTCTAGTGGAAGGTGTCTCTATCCATGGTAAGGGGGCTTGGAACTAGATGATCTTTAAGGTCCCTTCCAACCTAAACTGTTCTATGATTTTATGTTGATTCTATATATAATCTTACATTTTTGTATATGGTAAAAATCCAAATGCTCATACTCACTGTATTCTACCTTAATGATTATGAAGAAACCTCAGTAGAGCAGCTTCTGTTTGCATCTGGAGTAAGAGATGTGTAATATAGCATTTCTCAGTATCAGCCTGTGTTGGTGTATTGGTTTTCTCTTTTAGTTTCATTTTCTCTTCTGCTTCACTACTGTGTGTGTGTTTTGTGAGGAACAGAATGGAAAGGAGTCCTCTGACGGTGCCTGCTGTTGGACTGGGTCACCCCAGTGGTACAGTTGTTACTGCAAAGGGCGGTCTGTCTGCCTGCTACTGTCTTTCAGAGAATTTGTGTTTCTTTGGGTTTGTTTTTAAAGACTCTGGATTATTTACCTGACTTGTGTTTTCCTGTGTTGCCACAGCCTCTGGTTACAGGGAAGATGAATGTTAACGGCCTTAGCGCAAGCAAGATGGGAATGGGCGGTGTACTGTCTGGCAGTGATGTACATCTGCAACTGTCTTGTGTCTTAGTCCAAGGGGAAAGAGTGCTTTTGTCTTTTGGGGAGGGAGAGTTCTGATTACTTAGCATTTGCTTCCTTGCCGACTATAGGCCAGTTGCTTAATCTTAGTTACTCCTTGTAAGACTGATGTTTGGCGGTTGCAAAACCAATGGATCTTTAGAGCACTCTTCAGTGTGTTGTGCACCATGCTTTAAATTGGTCTATTCCATAGGTTAAGAAATACTTGCTCAGTTTTCTGAGGGTTCTTACACCACTTCTTACACCAGTAAGCACTAAATAAAAAAACCCAAACAAACCTAACCCCAAAAAAACCAATAAAACAAATCCATAAAACAGACAAAGTAAACCCAGAGAAAGCTGCTCATTGAATGCTCATGCGCATAAGCAGTGATACAAAGTGCCTCAAAAGTCTTTGCAGGAACTATATGCATAGGTCATTTTGTTTATATACATTAGATGGAAAGCCAAAGTTTGAGAAAGTCAGCTTTGTAAATCAGAGCAGTTGAGGCTGTGTTTGCATGTACGTGCAGGGATGAGTTAGCGTGATGTGACATATAAGAGAACAGCATCTCTCTTTGCTGGCAAACGTGTGTTTGTGGTAACTTGGTGCCAGAGAGGACTTGCCCCAGCACCGAGGCTCAGTCTGCACCCTGCAGCAAAGGAGAAGCACATTAGCTGGGCTGAGCGGATAAATCAGCCACTGGCAATTTACAAATGAATGCCACGTTCTCCTCAGCCATACGGAATCCAGCGAATCGGCGGTGTCTGGAGGGCCTGTGTCACCAGAAGTAGGCCAGTTTGTGCGTCGTCCTTCGCTGGCAAACGGCCAGGCTTTGTGTGCTCCAGACACCAGATGGGAAGCAATTATGAGTGTGACAAGCGGGTCATCTGGCAGACACTCTGTGGACCTGCTGCTGCATAATTTTTGGCGGGAAGAGGAGAGCTTTTTCTTCTCCCCTCCTCCTCCCCCCCTGTTTTCCCTCTTTTAGTGAACTTGCAGTGACAGGGTATGGAGCATCCTGTGTTTGCTGAGTTTATACACCCTTTGTGCCCCTGCTGGTGCTTACCAGAGTGCAGGTGTTTTTTCCTTGGCCAGCAGTAAGCAGTGGTTACACTTGTGTTTGTACATCATGTAGTTGACAAATACTGGCCCGCAGCGCTGGCACCGTGGATGCTGTAGCGACTTGGCAAAGCCAGGCTGCGGTGGGACAACTGCAGCCCAGAAGAGGAGAAAGAGGGAGCATGGAAACTGCTCCAGCACAGACCTGGTCATCCAATAGGGAGCCCAAGGGAGAAAGACTTCTCATATCTGTGTAGGGCCAGGTGGAGGGGTGGACCTTTTGGCAGCTGGGGCCAAGATGGGATCTTGTCAGTTTGTCCTTTGACCAAAGTCACTGGCCTGTGAAAGGGGGGTTTTGCGAGCCTGGACAAATCAGCTTAGCTGGCTCCAGCTGAGTGTGACAATGCAGCCCCTCAACTGAGAGCCTGTCGCTAATTGCGTTGGGCAAATGTGTAAAATGTATTACATCTTCCATTGCTTTTGTCCAGCCCGCTGGGGAAAAGTGGCAAACGTGGCCTGGGTCACCCGAGGTCACACTTTTGGGGCGCAGCAGAAGTCCAAGAGGCACCGGGGCTCCACTGGCACTGACACCAGAGAGGAGAGCCAGGGCTGGCTGCGGTGCAGGGCTGGATGGCAGCTGATGCTTCTACCTCTGTGGCACCTCATTCCATCCCACATCAGGGGCTGAGTAACAAACATGGATATAAATACATGGCAGAGGGAATTTCTCCATATCTGAGGTGTCCCCAGTTCATGCCTATAGTGAATGGCCCTCAGCAACATGTCTGTCAATAGCTGCAGGATTTGAATCCACCTCTGGAAATCATGTTCAAAAGAGTTTTTAAGTCCAGGTGTTCAGCTCACAGCAGGCACTGTCAGTAGTTTTGCACCTAATCTTTCCTGCTGGTAAAGGTTTGTCCAGAGCTCATCAGGATCTGTGTTTATAACCTGGCCTGGCCCTGCATGGGTTAGCATCACATTCTTTGCCCTTGTTTTTTTCTCATTTCCAGCTTTAAATGAGCAGGTAACAGCAAGGTAAGAAGAAAAAAATGTTGCCCTGAAGGGAATTAGTTGCAAGAGCAATTTCAGGGGAGAAGCACCTCAGCCTCTGATCCTGTTCAGCTTCCCACTTCCCACAGTTGGGTGCCTGGCTTTAACACGAGGGTGGCACAAGCACACCCCTTCCAGCCCATGTTACCCCATGGCAGCTCAGCTCTGTGGAGGGAAAGCCAGCAGCATGTTGCTGTCAGTAGTCCTGGTCCCTTCCAACCGAAACCACTCTGTGATTCTACCTCCTGCAAACTCTATTGCTAGAGACTGCTCTCATTCATAGCAAGGCATGGTCTGCAAAGGTGCTTGGTGCCAGCCCTGCTTAAACAGTCCAAAGTGTTGGGAAAATTCACCGTGAGTGTGCAAGGTCTGACTATGGCAGGAAGGAGAAGAAGATACTTTAGTTAAAATCTCTAGAGCTGAGCGAGCAGGACCAGTGGCATCCCCAAGTGCCAGCATCTCTGTGTGGCACGAAGCCCTGATACCAGCAGGACTGCCAGTTCAGCAGAGATGTCATGAGGTTTGAAGCTGAATCTACATACACAGACCCCTAAAGCTCAGGGGTTGGCTAGACCAACACACTTGCCATTGTACCCTGTTTTTTCCTTTAGGCTTTTTTCCTTTTCCGGTTTGGGAGCTCTGAGGGATCATCTGGGAGATGTGGGGGTTTTGCCTTATGACTATGGAAGGAATATTTTCAGTCAGTGCTTGCTGCAATTTTTTGTTTTGCAGTGTGTGTATGGACCGCTGTTTTTCTTCTGTGAATAATCCTAGAACAAAAAATCTTTCTGAGTCTTTATTAAACATGAATAAAGCTGTCATCTATTGATTTACTTAAGCAATATGACAGCTGTAAAGCAGATGGAATGTAGATCTTGGGGGAAAATGACCTTCAGCCACCTCAAAAGCTTTACTTTATAGCGCTGATTTTCATTTGGCACGTTAGTTGCCATACTTCTTCCCTGCTCAGGATGCCTTGCTATGCTCTCATACCCAGTAGTAGTGAGGCAGTGATGTTAAAAGCTCTGCTTGGGTTTGACACAAGTGAGAAAGGAGGGTTTCAGTTCAGAAAGGCCAGTGAGGGGTTGAAATGGCTGAGGAAGTGAGGGGCATGGGCACGGTCCCAGGTCTGCACTGCCTGGCCCGGCCCAATGGTGGTCAGGGACATGAGCTGGCAGTGTGTGCTTACAGACCAGAAAGCCAATCGTATCTTGGGCTGCATCCAAAGGAGCGTGACCAGCAGGTCAAGAGAGGTGATCCTTGCCTCTCTGCTCTGCTCTGGTGAGACCCCACCTGCAGTGCTGCGTCCAGCTGCGGGGTCCTCAGTACAGGAAAGACATCGACCTGTTGGAGAAGGTCCAAAGGAGGGACACAGATGCAGTCAAATGGCTGGAGCATCTCTTTTATGAGGAAAGACTGAGAGAGTTGGGCTTATTCAGCCTGGAGAAAAGAAGGCTCTGGGGAGATCCTGTTGTGGCCTTTCAGTTCTAAAAGAGGCCTATGAGAAAGATGGGGAGAGGCTTTTTAGCAGCGCCTGTTGCGATAGTACGAGGGATGATGGTTTTAAACTGAAAGAGAAGAGATTCAGGCTGGATGTGAGGAAGAAAGTTTTTACAATGAGGGTCTGTCGTGGTTTAAATGCAATCAGCCATAACTCAGCCACGCAGTCTCGCTCTCTTACTCCTTCCCTTAGTCCCCCCCAGCTCCCGGAGGGATGGAGAGGAGAATCGAAAAGAATGCAACTCCCACAGGTTGAGATAAGAACAGTTTAGTAACTAA
>JANHGB010066356.1:0-23921 GCA_026283785.1 Coracopsis vasa | reverse complement strand
TAGTGGAAGGTGTCCCTGCCCATGGCAGGGGATTGGAACTGGATGAGCTTTAAGGTCCCTTCCAACCCAAACCAGTCCAGGATTCTATGATTCTTCAAATGATAAAAATTCAGTTTTGTGTCATGTCCTGTCCTTGTGGTTGGTGAAGCAGCTTTACAGTCCTGGGTGTCTTTGTGCTGCGTTTGGAGTCTTCTCAAAGAGGCAAATTTCAGAATTTAACCTCAGTGAGACCCACTTGATCATCCATTTTTTTGTAACAGTGCAGAGGTTGAATGCCTAACAAGGACAGCTAATGAAGTAACTTTTGATTAAATTTATCTTGGATTATATGTAAATTTGATTGTTGTTTGTATATTGATTAATGTCATTGAAGTCAAAACGCTCTACAGCAAGACACTGAATTCAGTATTTTTTTGTCAAGAAAGTTTTCTGAAACCACTTCTGCCCACAAGAAGGAGGGGCAGAGGTAATTAAAAATAGGTATTTTTGATCCAGATGCAGCATTTTCCCACAAATTAGCTTTGCAAAACCACTTTAAAGGCTTTTGTGTCACTTCCAATGGGGAATGCTGCACAGCTGTAAGTGTCGGAAGCTGTCACAGGATGGATTTGGTGTTCTGTAGCTTCTGGTCTGCTCACTTTGTGTGTCTGAGCATGCTTGGAAGAAGGCAGGGGAGCTTAGACTCCATGCTGACTTTCTTCTTCCTGTTTCCGTTTTTATCCAGTGATCTCTGTTTTCCCACATGGATACATCTCCCCTCCAGGCCTGTTTAACTGTTTACAGGCTTTGCATCCTTGCAGCTTGTTGAAAGCCATATGGCAACTCTCACAGCCAACAATGATTTTAGGAGGACATTCTCTTTCAACTTTCTGCTTATGAATTCAGATTGTTAAAGCCATGAATGCTGTTGGGAATTTATCTAAACACTTCAGGTTGCCTTCATTACCCGGAGACCCATTTGCGAGCAGCTTGGTGAGTTGTGTGCTCTGAGTAAAACAGAAAAGCTCAATTCCATTACGGCAAAGTCAATCTAAATACACTCATCTGATTACAGCCTAGGGACTTATAAAGAAGCCTCACACATCACAGGTGAGTTTTTAAAATGCTAAAAATTAGATAAAAAATAAAATGCAAATTATGTGCATACTGCATTCAGGTGTCTTTGTTGGATTATATTGAAGTTATAATTTGATTCCATCATTTTCACAATAGGAGCTATTAGATGGGTAATGCGTGTTGCACACTGCCCTGGAGCACAGCTGGTTTGAGTTAGAGGAGTATCTCTGAAATCTTATCCATGTCAGCAATTCCCACTGCATACAAATGATACTTTAGCTCTTCTAAACACGGAGTGATAACTGTGGATGATTTATCTCCCTCGGATCAATAAGGATTGTTTTATGGGTGCTGCTGGCAGGAGGATGGGTAAATGATAAGAGCCCTGTATTCCTGCAGAGCATTCCTCGTTTTACGGATGTGCTCTGGGCTGCACCCGACCTCTGAAGCAATGCTGGGCTGCTCCTGGGATGCTTGCTGTGGGACAGTCCAGCCAGGAATGACACAACTGATTTTAACTGAGGAAGAGACATTGTCAATCTGTTCAGCATCCTGCAGAAGTATGTATACCAAGGGTGGGATTTTAGAACCAAGGCATAGCTCCCTTCAGCCTTTTTAAAACTCTAGCATTTCTGTAGCGATTGCCTAGCCCCATTCTCCTTCTTTATATATATAAAAAAAGGAATTACAAATGAAAATTTAGGACAATTTCTGTGTTCTTTATGGCTATAAGAAACTACTGAGTGAACTCTGAATTCTGTGAGATGCTGCATGTAGGAGAAGAGCTGGAGAAACTGCTTTTCAACATTTGTGGGGCCTTTAGACTCACTGCTTAAACCAAAGAGATGGAGTCATTTTACAACTGTTAGTTGCATTAACTAAAAATGTGGGAAACCCCTTAGAAGCATAATAAAAATAGGTATTGCAGGAGAGGCATTGACAAAGAAATGATTTTGAAGTTTTCAGCATTAAGCATCAGTGCGCTGCCATCCAGTGGGCACTGGGGAATTGTCTTCCTGTTCCCCACTTCTGATGGTCCACTATGCATGGAGGTATGTGTGCGTTTTCAGTGAACATAAGGGGACCCCCACATGGTCAGGGATTCCTAGTGCTCCCCCTGCTCTATATCAGTGAAGAGATGGGGATGGGGAGGAGTGACAGTACCCTGAGGACACTGACAGTTGTCAGCAGGGATGGCTACCAAAGCCCACAGCCCTTCATCTGCATCACCACATCCTAGTCTGTGCAGACCAAATGCAGGGCTGTGGCACAGCCACAGGTTATTGGGAGGGTTCAGCAGAACACACAGGGTGTTGGGAGTCTGTCTTTGAGGCAGTTACTCTCTGAGCAATCCTCCTTTTGCATTTCCAACCTCCTACAGCAAGAAGCTCTAGGCTGTGCATGGGAGTGTATTACAAAGCTCCCTTAAAGACTACATCCTGATTACTTAATCATCTGGTTTATTAAAAGGTATTTCCTATTTTCATATAAACTCAGCTGGACAAAAAATACCCAAGAGAAAATTACATTATTCACTGCCAAAATACTGTAGGCACCTTCAGATTTATTTAGGGAGGACAGCCCTCTGTGCCAGGAAGCTCAGGAGGTGGAGACCCCAGCTGCATTTTACCTGATGGTCTGTTCAGACCCTAACTTTTGCATGTTGCATACTTGCTTTCCTGCTCCATGATTTCATTTTTAATGGCTATCACTTGTTCCTCTAGTTGTCTCAATTGCTCTGCCTTGTCTTGTTTGGTTTGATTCAGGTCCTGAAGCTTCTTCTCCAAATCTGGAAGAGACATGCAATGATCCTTATATTTGTTGTGTAAGTAAAATCCATGGATTAACAGCATTTCTTTTCCCAGGAGTTCAAGAGGCAATATGCCCATTTCAAATGGGGAATGTTACATATGCAACTGGAAAGAAAAGTCTGGCTTCTGTGTAGCAAGAGAAATGTGACAGCCTTAAATAAATTAATTTCTCAGCATGTGCTTTTGTCTGTCAGCTAGGATAGGGCAGGACATGGAGCTCTTCAATGAGTTGGTTTAAGTGGAAACACTTAGAGGAACAGTGTGCCCACTGATGTGTGTAAAGCCTGGACAATTTGAGCATAATGAGGTTAGGTCTTCCTCATTTACAGGAATGTTTTCTGCTGGTCCCTGTGAAGCTACACCAATGTAAACATACTGGTAGTGAGTCAAAACCACATTATTCACTGCCTGTTTCCAACACACTTATCATCTGGGCCTTCGGAGTGACTGGGATGCTCTTAATGCTTTTCGTCAAGGTATATGCTCAAAATATTTATTCAGATCCTATCCTGAAGAATTTGCTCCTGGGATGGAGCAAATGCTTCAGTTTTGCTGATGTTACATAGTATTTTTGGACATTGAGCCTGGCAGGATCCTAAGCCAAACGATTCCCAGTGGGAATGCCCAGACCTTCACTGCAAGCAGAATTAGGTTCCCTTTGTGCAATTAAATGAGATGTGCTCTTCGTTTTTGGTGACCCTCTAAACCCACCCAAGAGGCTGTGTGAGAACTGATGCCAGTATGGCCGCAGCAGCCACAGTCTCCACTGCTCGTGACCCCTCTCAGCCACAGCCCTGCAGCCCCAGGGCATGTCAGCTTCAGTCTCCACAAGCCAATATTTGTATCTGGTTAGTTCTGCCGTTGCTCAGAGAACTGACTGAAGTATGGACTGATGGAAAACAGCTATCCTGCAGCTCCACAACACAAGCCATCACTTGGGTAAGAAAAAAATTGAATGCAGAGGAAAGATTTAAGATCCAAATGCCCAAAGCAAGTGTATAAATCAAGGCTTCCAGCTAAATCTGGAGCAAAGTTTTAGCAGATTTTGCACTTGCCCTGTTTTTAAACTGGCTGAATCAAATCACTGCAAGTCCCTGTGTGTATAGCTAACAATTTATGTCAGAAAAAGTACATAAGCCAAATCAATTCAACTACTTTGAAACTGATTTGAGTAGCTTCAAGCAGGGATTCTCACTAGTTAAACAGTTTTAAACCCTATTTCAAGTGATCCTAGTCTGTCAGTGTCTGTGGGCAAGGGCTTCAGCTGAATTCATGGCTGTCACAATTTTCACCTCTCCCTATTGAAGCAGTAACACCACCTGTTATTCTTTTAATTTTCTTCTCAGTCTCCTCAGCCAGTTTCTCTGCTTCTTCTTTCAGCTGCTTCACTTTTTCTAG
This sequence comes from Coracopsis vasa, assembly GCA_026283785.1. Classification (NCBI taxonomy): domain Eukaryota; kingdom Metazoa; phylum Chordata; class Aves; order Psittaciformes; family Psittacidae; genus Coracopsis; species Coracopsis vasa. Next base: position 19,656 of record JANHGB010066356.1, on the reverse strand, counting down.
TGTTGCTTTTGGAGGTCCTTGGGCTTTCAGCTTTTCTTGAAGAATGTTGTACTTTTTTTTAATGGCAGCAAACTCCTGTAACAAAATGATGTTACTTGGTTTAAGAGCATCTCACAATTAATCTGGAGTACTGGAAGGTACATACTTTCTTTGAATATCCTCTTTGAACCAAACTTTAAATCCTTCATTCTCTTAAATAAAACATCCATAATGAGTGTACATGGAACAAATGCTTTACAAAACCTCACAGAAATCAATTAAAACAAATAGCCAGTGGAGCAATCTAAAGGGGAGAGGAGGATGTAAAGAAAATATGGTTTAAGCTTGTTAAAGGTTATGCTGTTTTTACTTCTTTTAATAGGGCTTTTCTGTAAATTTAATTTTGCCAGGAGGCAAATTATTTGTAGCAACACTGTCTGTAGGAATACGTACTGGATAATCCATTCCCTGCTGATTTAGGTGCTGTTGAGACTGCAGTATAGATTTTGACTAAGTTTTTTTTAACCTGGAAGCTTGGTCATGCTCCAGGCTTGTACTGTGGGTACCTGGTTCTTCTTGCAATTTTAGCACATCCTCAAAAATTGGAGCTACTAAAGAGCACCCAGCCTACCAAAAACTCCAAGTAACTCCCAGAGCAATTTCCTCTGAAGGAGAATGGCATGGGATGAATGGCCAGGCTGCTTACATCACTAGCATATTTTAATATCTGGTTTTGTGATTTGTTCTATTGTGTTTACTGGTGCCCATGGTGACTAAGTCTTATACACAGTGCAAGGAAGAATGTCACAGAGTAGCCACAGAAATATGTATGTTTTCTTTTCATTCAAGCAAACAGAAGTGTTATATGCTAGAAGCCTTAAAATAAAAAATAAATTACTCTTACCTGTGGCATTTTACACTGTACGGCATAAGGAAAACGTAAGTTTTGAGGAGAGGGGGTTACACAACGGCACTTCTGAAGCAAAAGTACTATTAAACATGGAAGTTATCTTTTTTCCCTTAACACATGACAGAAAGGCTTACATTATCAATGTTCTGAGCTTGCTTGTGTGCTGCTTCTGCCCCTGCTCTTGCCTTTGTAGCTTGATTCTTGTTCCTCAGCATTTTTGCCTGCAGTGTTGCAATTTCATCTTCCATCTCAGACTGTTTTGCTGACAAGTCATTTAGTTTGTCATTTGTCTTATTCACTTGGTTCTCAGCCTAAAACAGAGCAATTGTGGTTTCTTATGCAACATCCAGCCAGCTTGGAGAGTGTGGTAATGAGGGAGATTAATGTCAACTGATTAAGAAGAAGAGACCTTTAAGCATTATGGAATCAGTGTCAGATTTGTGCCACATTCTGGTTTTATTTAAGTTTACATTAAGGAAAATTTGAGATTAAGTATCTTTTTCTATAATGTATGTAGCAAATAAAAGTTTTACAGAAGATACCTGTGAGATCTGTGTTCTGATGCCTTGTATCTCTTCATTTAACTTTATGACGGTATTTTTGGAGTGTCCTTGGGACTTAACAGCATTTTTAAGTTTATTATTAATTTCATCCACAGGCGGAAGAGCTTTAGCTGCTTTGCTGAAATGGAAGGATAGAAGCATGTGTAGTATTGTGGCGTGGAGAGCAAAGCAAGAACATGTTTCAAATGCACCCATGCTTGCATGCAGAAATGTTCCTTTAAGTCCAACAACAACCATTAAAATTGTGGTTCTTGAGTTAGCAAAGCAAAACATTGGTAGGAGACTTTGTGTGGTAGCATGTGAGCTGCTGTACTAAAGGTAAGGCTGGATGCTGCAGGCTGCCTGGTGGTGCACTGCTTTGCTAGTAAAGAAGACTCACAGGTAAACATGTTTTCTCTCTCCTCAATTCTTTTTAGTTCTTTCTCACCCATATTTAAACCTGCCAGTTAACCAGATGTAATGCTTCACCAGGTCCAATGTGGAAGTAAGTAGCTGCTCTGGGCTCTGACTCAGCAGGCAGAGGAGCCAGGAGCTGACAGGAGCTGCCTCCTTGCAGCATATCGGCTCCCACAGCCCAGTGGTCAGTGGCTTGTTCCTGCTGGAAATGGAAAGCTGAAATCTGCTGTCATCTGAACTTTCCTTCCAGTGTTACCAGGATGCTGCCTGGGGTACAGAGCAGTTCTAGAGGCACAGTGCCACCCCACTGGAGTTGGCACATCAGTATGAGAATACCCTACTCACTCAGCTTCTTGTGCCTCCATCAGCAGTATCCGAGCTTCCTCCCATTTTCTGTTTCTCTTATGTGCATCCAGCTTGTACTTCTCACAGTGGTCCATAATGCCAAGCACGCCTGTGAGCTCTTGTGGAGTCAGGGGAAGGTTTATTTGCAGAACGTAATTTGCCACCTTCTCAATGTCTTCTGGAGGCACACTCTCATCTGCAATAGAAATATAGCCGAGGGTATCCTGAAGCAGCTCTTTCCTCCCAGTGGAATGTAAATGATCATTATGGTTGCCTACCCTTTTAGTTATGTGGGAGAATAAAGCTGACAGGCACAGCAAGCGGGGAAGAGAATTATCTCGAATGTTTTGTAATTTAATATTATGCTTCCAGGTACTGCTGTTAGTGTTGTCAGAACTGGCTAAAATGAGGATTTGAACCCACTTTGAACTGTGTTATTGAATTTTTGATGTAGAACTGAGCCTGTAGCAGGTTTTAAATCAGTGCACAGCACAGCTAGATGTGTCAGAGCCCATTTTTCCCTTGGCCCTCAGATCAAAGAGAAGCTGGAGAGACTGGGGTGTGAATGGAGCTTTCCAAGCCGGCCAGTGGGTGTAATCCCTTCCCTGCAAGTCACCACAATATTGAGAAAGTGGTTCCTTCCCTGGTTAATGAGAAGGGCTAAGCTACAGAGGGAACTTGGGTCAGACTTGGACAGGATGGGAATTTACAGTAGAAAAAAATGTATTTTGACAACTCCCCTTATAAAGAGCTCTTCCTAGTTTTTTACAAAGAAAGAGGCACAGGCACATGCAGTTAGAGTAGTCAATGCCTTGTGACATCTCATCACCGCATCTGGTTTTTGCTCATTTCCCTTTATAGACAAGATCTTCTTCAGTGATTAAACAGTTGAAACATATTAAATGTTTGTGCTAATGTTCCAAAGTGACTCACCAAGAATTAAAGGCATTTACTGTGCAATCAGTAGTGCATTCCTGAGAGCTATTTTCTGTAGAAATATATTAAAGTTACCATTCATGTCAATGAATGGTAAGCAGATTTAATGTCACTGCACTTGTCTCAGCTGCTACTGTTCTTAAACTTCAATTTACAAAACAAGAATTCATTTTAAAAAATGCTTTATAATTGTTCGTAAATGCTGGGTGTCTGCTGAGAAACAAAGAAGAGCCAAAGGTAGAATTTGCAATCGCTGTCAAATAAAAATCTGAGAATCTTAAGGATTTAAATGGAGTTTTTCTTCCAATTCAATAAAATAACTTAAATATTCCTAAGTCCTGTGTCCTCTGCCCTCGCTCCCATATGGAGATAGAGGTATGAATGCCAAAGGACTGCCAACATGGAATCCTTAGAAATTTATGAGATGATTCTTTTAAGAGATTAAAAGAATCCCACCACATTTGAACTCTTCTGATGTGCATCTGGTAAAAAAATCTAAGGCTCTGTTTCTTACAGCAGTTTTCTGCAGTTGTGAGGGTGGAAAAAGTTTTAGTGTATGTATGGTTGTTTGGTTATTTTTTATGAAAGCTGTGAAGTTCTACAAGAATCCTTTGATTCCTCAAGCTACAGCTTTACAGAGACGATGGAGTGGTATGTGTCCTAATTCCCACGCTCCCTATGGAGAGCCTCTATTTATGGGCCTGGAAGAAGTGGGTGGAATAACAATTTGAGGATGTATTGGACATGCCTGGTCTGGATATATTGTATGAAATTATTTAAGTAGTCCTTTATTCAGACAAACCAAGAGCTGAGGGAATTACTTGACGTTTCAAATGAAGCACATTAATAAAAGATGACAATCAGAATGTAGCAGATCTATTGGGAAATGGTAACAGCGTACTGTCACCTGGTAGAAAAAAGCACTAGAAAAAAAGGGATTGAAGAAGATCGCACGGATCAGGAGGTAGACATGAAATTTTTTGTATATGCAGTTAGATAACTTTCTGGCCATCTATTATGCTATATTATATTGGAATATATATTAAAAATTAGTCAGAAAGAACTCTGTATATTTACCTAACAAGAAGTCTTTCACTTTTTGGATGAACTCCTTAGTGATCTCTCCATCCACTTCAATTTGATTCTTAGTCCTCTCCAGTTGTGCATTAAATTGTGAGCCTTTCAACTTGCTGTCTTCTGCCATTTTTCTAATGCTTTCAACCTGGAGATGTTATTAGAAATAGCAGTGCTATTTTCTGCAGGTTATCTATCATTGCTTGGCGTGTTGAGCTCTGGCACAAAGGTTATTTTGATCTACGCCTTAGCTGGAACCGCTTGATGTGGCTTTGAAAAGTAGTAGGAGTCCCCTTTGGAGGACTCCAGAAGTTGCTACAACATGGCCCTCATCTGGTCTCGGGAAAAGCCTAAATCAAACATTATTTTCTCTTCATTATTTTCTGCTAAACCACAGCTCCTTCTGTTTCTAAAAGAAGGCACTGTTATCTTCTGTTGTAGTACTGCAGTATGTCAGTGATCAGATTCAGCACAGAAAAGGCATGCAATTCCATTTGCCTTTTCACATTGGACTTGCTGTTAAAAATACACTTAAGAGGACACAAATAAGGAAGTTAGAGTTTAAGGCTTGTCTTTAAAAGTTACATTTTACCATTAAATTAGTATTCTTGATAACTTAAATGACAGCTTTAGATTAACCATTGAATTCCATCATTATTTTGTTTTGCTGGGGGCTATGCTTTGCCTTAAGGAAATGCACAGGCACTGCCTCTCTGCAGTCTATGGGGGGAAGAGGTTCACTGTTTCCCCATGCAACATGAAAAATGGTGATGTTTTTAATTCCGAAACATCTCAAAATACTGCACTGATATTATCACAGAGCTGCCTGAGGCTGGTGAGCACCAAGGACAATGTCCTGGCAGCCTGGTGCTCACCGCCTCAGCAGATGCTTTTTGCTGCTGCCCCTTTGTGTCCTGGTGTCCTAGGCATGTGCTCTGACTGCTTCCAAACCGGTTAGCTGTGATGCAAAATGGGCACATTTTAAGAAGAGGAAATGGATGCCCAGGCACCCTGCATGGACAGGACAAAGCCATAGCAGAATGGCATTTCTGTTGGGAAATGTGTGTGCCTGTAACTTCGACAGGCATCGGCTCTGATTGTTAATAAGAATGAACTGTCTTTACTGGTGTTTTGAGATTTGTCTATTTTGTTTCCTTGGCACATGTTGCATTGGCCACACTTTGCTTGAGTTATTTTTCACTACTACTGTGCAGTAGAGCTGACTACTTGATACCCTTCTAAATATCACCAGGGGCAGAAAAGCTTTGTCTTGAAATTATTTGCAAAAATTATGTAATGGCAAACATAAGAGTAATATGAAGCTGTATAAATAGAGCTTAACCCTATGCACAGCAGTAATCCCATTGCAATAAGCATGGGCCATACTGAGACAACTGACAAATGGTGCCAGTTGAATCTTTCCCTATAAAAATATAGACAATACTAGCCTGATGCCACCAAATTCCATAGACACAGGGCACCATGAACCGTAAGATCTTGGAAGCTCTGAGGAAGAGGAAGGCATAGCTAAAGCTACAGTCTCTTGGTGGGACTGGCGCTTAATACTACCGGCACTGAATCATGATAGGTCTGTGATGCTGGGACAGGGTGAGTTTTTGTAGATTTGTGACCTCCCAAATCTCATCTTCCATCCATTTCACTGAACAAATGTAGGTTTGATATACAGCACCTGATTCTCAGGTTCCTGTAGCTGAGTAGTCAAGTTATGTAGCAACACAGCAGTCTCCTCAGCTTTCCTGAAGGCATCAGTGGAGAGAGGAAGAGCCCCGCTGCAGTTTAGGCCACCACACTGCCTGAGTCCATGACTGTCCCGGCACAAAGCTCCCCCACAGGCTGCTGTGACACAGGGCTCATCTCCTGGCACACCACAGACCTGAAATAAGAAAGGAAGATGCTTATGTCAGCTCTCCTCTGAGGGCCTGAGATATGCTTCTGGGGGAAGGAAAATGTTTGACATCATATGAACACTGAACATAGGAAGGGATTTTTCCAAAGAGACAGTGGTCTGGTCTCTGCAAAGATGGTGCCATTGCCAGTTAGAGGTCCCCCTCACATGACTTGAAGGATACAATGGCAGCCCATTGCTTGCTGGAGCCATTTGTTGGGCTCCATGTGTTGCACTAAGACCCTTGCTTTGCTCCTCTATGGCAAAAGCACTGAAACTCTTCCTTAGGCCACATCCAGCGTATGTGTCAATGGCCTGTTCTAAAGCACACCACCTCTCACACAACATAGTACTATGTCTAGCCCTCTATATAGTTTGACACAGATCTTGAGACTAAAGACCTCGATGGATGATCTCTTCCAGATCTGTCAGGGCTGGCTGAAGGTGCTATCAGGTACTCATTGCTGCCCTGCAGAACACAAATCCCTTCCTGTCTCATGGTGATGCAAAGGATATGTGAGCATTCCAGGGCATCCACTACAAGGCAAAGTTGCCCTGCTTAGTTTAAGTTACTGAAGAAGGAGGCTGGGGTTAATCTTTCTGAATTTACATTGATGTCCTCTTGAGAAGAGAGAGTTCTTAAACAGTTCCTTGTGCTGGGTCTGCCTTGGGAGCAATGGCTTCCAGAAGGTTGGTAGTAACTGCAGCTGAGAAGTGCAGCTGTTTCTGACGTGACTGCATGTCATGCCAGGGAAGTGTAATTATCCAGATTTAAAAAGGCATGTAAGCACGCTTTTAAAATAAAACCTACCAACAGCATCAAAAAAGAGAGTTTTGTTTGGTTTCCAGTCAAAATTTACAGCACCTACCTTTTCATTCAAGTTTTGGACATCAGGGCTCTTGATCATCTTGAGTTGTTCCAGCACATTACTTGCTTTCAAGGCCTGACGGCCCAACATAGTAAGCGCACGGCTCCTGGTATACTCTGAGTATCTTACAGTAGGGGCTGTCTCACTGGTCTTCTGTTCTGCTAGCAATGATACTTCAAAGTGTTTCTTAATGTTGGTGATGGCCTCTGTAGCAATAGAAATAGGTTGCATTTAATGAATGTATTTGCTTGAATTCTGGACAAATGGTGAGTGACTGATGGTTAAGTTTGTTGCCACTGTTGTTTGGTTTGGGACAGCAAGGAGGAACAGAAGCTGTCATTTCCTCAGTCAAGCTTTTTAGTGCTTAGCCAGTTGCTAAACAGGAATAGTTATTTATACTCATAAAAGCTGCTAAAATAGGTGCAAATACAGTGGATCCCATGTAATTCTTCAGGATCCACAGTGTGTGAGAATGAAAGATACAAAGATAAAAAAGTATAAAGGGGATCCCGTTAATAACATAAACCGCTACTGCGTTAATAACACAATCTGCATTCGTCCATTGGTGCTGTTGTTAGTTTGATAAAGATCCTGTCATTTATGCTGTTTTGAAGTTTAGGCAGGTGAACTGTCTCTGCCAGTTGTAAAACCTATGAAATGATCAGCTCTCTGATTATGAGTCAGAAAAGCATTTGTCTGTCCTGTTCAGCATAGCACCCAAAAGTTAAATGGTCTACTAAACTGAGGCCAAAATTTATATTAGGAATAGGAATTTATGAGTTTTCTTTGGCTCTGGAAAATCCAATTTCAAGGTTGATGCATTAAAAAAAAGCATTTCCATGATAAGCTTGTAGGCCAGACAAAAAATACTTTCCAGCAAGAGTCTTGTTTGCTTAGTGTAAGCTTTCCCTTAAACAGACTCAGAAGGGTTGGAGAATATTATATTTTTGCAGATTAATGGCCTAAGGAAAGCACTCAGACCTTTTGCAAAACACATAATTTAAAGTTACTGCTGTTGAGGCTTCACAGATCTCCACAGAACCCAAAGTTGTCCCCAGATCCCCAGGCAGAAGTATGTGCAATGAGACAGAACTGATGTGTGGACAGTGAAAAAGCGTTAGAGGTCATTGATTAACGTCCTTCTTTGTGTTGGTAACTGAATCAGTTACTAGTTGAAGTCAATAACAAGGCACTCATCAAGTCCTGCATGCTTTGAATCAGACCCTAAAGTCCTTGGCCTTGTTTAGTTGAAGCTGAACAATGTTTAGTTATATGGAACTAGGGCTATTTATTTTATCTTGTGACTCTTGGAAACAAGGTACAGTTTAAAGTCAGCTTCTAATCCAAAATACCCAGCAAGAGGCTGCTGTAACTCCATATCTAAGCCAGAGACTGTCTTCTGTGCAACAATTCCATCACAGAAATATTTTTTCAGCTCTCCATTAAGTAAGTGTCCCAAATGCATTTTTCACACTTGGATTGTTATGGAGCTGTAGAATTCTCAAGTTCTTTTACATTAAACACCGCCTCATAGCACAGGCTTGATTTACAACCTAGGAAGTTTTATTCAGTGCATTACCATACCACCATGGCTTCAAAGCCAGGGCCAAGGCTGGGAAGCTGTAATTTCATGACATTTCATAAACTGCAAGCATTCTTTTAAGGACACTTGTGTCTTGTTTTTTCCAGTGATTTTAATTCATCATTAGCTATTGACATTTCCAGGTCAGTCAGCTGAAGGTATGCCTAAAAGAAGTCTCTGAGTCCCGATTCTCTGCTAAGAGAAGTAGGTAGGAGCCCGTTCCCCACATGTCTCTAGAGCGCAAGTGCCAGATGTGCCCCAAGTGGTATATGTGGTCATATCCTGCTCTACCCCAGCAGAAAAGAGAGAGGAAAGAGCCATGCTTAGGATGTGCTGCTGGTCCTGAAATGGAGATAGGGTGAGGGAGCCAGGCTTTCTCCTGGATATCAGAGAAGCTGGTTTTCTTGAGGGAAATGTTATTTCTGTGCTGTTAAATGCTTGGTAGCAGGACCAATGAATATTTATGGGCCTCACCAGAAATTCAGCTTAAATCCAAGGTCTTCCCCTCCCCACACTCCCATGTGCTTTTTATAGGGCTGTTTATCCATCTCCTGAGGCCAAAAGATGAAGTGGGTTTGGAACATGACCAGAGAGCACCACAGATGCTTCATCTGTGTATCCACTGACCTCCCTGGGATTTATTGTTTCTTTGCCTTCCTGCCTTTCTCAGAGTCTGCACAAGACTCAGTTGAATTGGGAAGTGGAGCCTGGGAGAGCTGTGCTGACTGTGCAAAAGCTGGCCCTGGGGGCACTGCTAAGTACAACAGGGCAGGGGAGCCCTAAATTTTAATTAATCCCTCTTTTCCCCTTTTCCTTTCCCTCAGATTTGTATTCTGTTGACTTTTCCTTCTTTTCAATCTTGTCTAGGCCAATTTTTTTCTTGCCCAAACGAAACACAGAAGAACTGTAAATGGGAGACACAAGCCTCTAGCTTGTGTCTTGTGTGGTGCACACCTTATCTTTGGGGGGTTCATATCTCAGCAACCATTTCTTTAGAGAGTATGCTACTGACAGTCTCCTGCCATTGTGGATGATCTGGCATCTGTTTGAGATCCTCAACTGATATATCCTCATCTTTCTTCAGAAACCAGTCTGTGACATTGCCATTACTGCTATTAGCAGCTGACGGAGACTGTACTTAGCTCAAGCACAGGCAGTGTAATTCTTTCAAAAATGCCAAGGAACTCAGTTCTGACTTCACATTTTTGATGATGGAGAGCTAGTTCCTTACCACGTAAAGCCATGTATTTTCCCATGGGAACACTAAGAATTTGTGCTATGACTCTCTACTTTAATTAAACAAACCATTGCTGTATAACATTCTTTAAGTATTGCTAAGAGCAAAAGGAGTCAGAAGTGGAGAGAAAATCCTTTGCTGTTCCTAGTGTGTGATCTGTGAGTCTATACTGTGAAACTCAGTTGCTTTTAAATCCTGATGTAAACACTGGGATTCATGAGACTTCTGACCAATGTGACCCTAGCATATACATTTGAATGCTAGATGCCATCTATCATGGCATTTTAAGATAAAAGGGAGTTTGGAAAGCCAGTAGAAAATGTTAGTATTTACATTTTTGCACTACCATAAGAAGCTAAAATCTAGGGTTCTTTGGAATGTTGTATGGTTTGATGGTGAGAAAAACATTCTGAAATTTCATGGAAAATGTCCCCCTATATCAATTAATTGCTGGCTGCCTTACCTTTGAGGCTCAAGTAATGAAAACTTCGGTGCAGATGTATTTTCTGTTGTAGAAGTTCATACACTAGGTCAGCTTCTTCCCCAATGTCTTCTATGTTCTTATTAAGATCAGGAAACTCATACTGTGTACCATGAAGGGGATACATTTCTGTAACTTTCTGTCTGAAAGAGAAATGGCAGTTATGTGGAAGTCAGGCCGGATTGTTCTTAAACTAGAACCGAGATGCACAATATTTTAGAGGACAAGAGATAAATTTCTAAATGAGCAGAAACATTTACTTGTAATGGCTTATTTAGAAAACCCTTAGGAGGAACTGGAAAATTCCAGCATTTAAGTATCTGCCTGTGGAGGACAGATAATATGTATAAGAATTATTATGTTCATAGATCTATTGAAAACAGTGAATTAAAAGTCCAGCATCTGTGTGCTGATAAGAAGTGAAGTAAGACTTGATGTGTAGGGACGGCTGGTGGAGCCCGGGGGAAGACTGCTTTCTCAGCCAAGGGATTTTTTTCAGGATCAGTCAAGCTCTTACTGAACATAGCCCTGGAAATCCTTGATGCCTGAGATGGCCTTCAGTGAGAGAACAGGATGTTTTAAAATTCTTTCAGTTTCAGAAATGGCATCTTCAAAGGCTTTGAAGCGTGTGTCACAGATGGGCATTTGTCCCCCTTTATCTTCGAGGTTTGCAGCAAACCTCATTAAACTCTGAACAGTCTGAGCGAGGGCAGTAATTTCAGTGTCCCACTGATCAAAACAAAGATGACACTGGCGGCAAGAGGGGAAGTCTTTCTCAAAGCCACGGCCGCACTGGTTGCAGAACCGGCCTGTGACACCAGCACGGCAGTTACACATGCCAGTGGCTTTGTCACACTTGGGATGGCTGGTTCCCTCCAGATCACACTCGCATGCTGTAAGAAAGGGACAGCAAGTTACATCCAGTTGTTCCTTTTCTGTGGGATTAACACATGCAAAAGGTACAACTGTGCATTTCAAGACATAAAAGCAAATCAGTGTTCTAGTTAGAGCAAAGTGGACTGCCTGGTTAATGGCTCTTCTTCATCTCCAACTTCCATGGTCCCATCATAACCATAGAAGGAACAATACAGATGAATAATATAAACACTTTTATCCATTTCATACATATAAATTTACAAAAGCCTCCTTTTTTACATGTATATTCTGTCTTCCCTATGAATATAAAAGGCAAACATTTCTTCTGAGGCAGTTTCTAATCCGGTTGTCCCCACTCAGTAATACTTACAAATGCAATGCACCTGGGGATTGCCAAAGTAGTTTTCCTCACATTCATCACAACATCTTCCACTGTAACCTAGCTTACATGGACACTGGCCTGTAAGCTGTAAAGACAGTTAGGATTAAATAGCTTCCTGCAGAGTCGTATGGCTGGATATACATTATTTACTGGGTTTCTTTTTCTCCCTGTGACTTATGCCATATAGATGTATGGGGACTGCAGTGACACTGTTTGCGCATGGTCTTTGAACACCATGGTTTATAAAGTATTGGCCTACCTTTCCCATATTGCTCCTCAAGGATGTGAAAACAAAATGGACTTTGAGAAGTGTCTTTACTTTACTAAGATGAAAGATTTTGTGTGTTCCAGTCTACAGATGCTCTTTGAGAGCTCATCCTCTGACTATGACTTAAGAGAGAAGATTCTTTTCCTTAGCAAAACAGATTAATTTCTTATTCTTGCTGGGGCAAAGTACTCATCTTAACATTTCAGCTTTTAATGACATGATATATTAACTGTAACTGAAAACCTCAAGGGTACATTATGCACATTGCCCTAGAAAATTTATTTTGGAATTCAGCTATTAAATTAAACTGCAGGGAATTACAGCTCTGGCAACTGGTATAGCTCGGAAAAGCAGTAGTAGTTCTTTGAGGTTACGAGCTACATTTGCTAGGAAAAATAAAGTATCTACTAACTAAACTGGAACAAACAGAAAGCATATTGAAAGGAAAATGTGAAAGTACATCAGCAAGAGCTTAGGATAAGTGCTCTGAAATCAATAGAAAAATTGCTGTTGACTCCATGGAACTGCAATTTTACCTCTCTATTCTAAAACTGTTTTATTTATGCCATGTTCTAGCCCTAAAAATTGCACAGGAATTAAAGATGAGGAAAATATTCTAGCAGTCTGATAGATGAGGCACGATTAATTTAATGGCCACAGCTGCTACTTTATTAAAATAAACATTTTAAAAAATACTCATAAGACTCTTGGGTCCAAGCCTGGACTTCCCTCTTCCCTATACATATACTTACAAGGCAGTTTTTTCCTATGAAGTTTTCCTACTAAGTATTTCTAAGATCCACTTGACAAAGAAACACACAGGCAAAGAGAAATTGCTTACAAGTAGAGCCACATTACCAGAAGAGCACATTTGATCTAATGACTCTAAGGGTGGTTGCACCAGCTGCAAACTTCTAAAGACTACTTGTTTTGAGAGAGCATGACATAAAAGTATCCTCATTTATAAGAAGCACGCCCACCACTGTGCTACACCAAAACATCACCACCCAGGTTCCCAGAAAGCAGAGTAATTTTCTCACCTGGTTGCACTGGATGCTTTGGGAGTTTTTTGGATCACAATCACAGATCTGACATCCTTTTCCACTAGCCAGGTCCCAGTAGCCAGAGGCACACTGGTTGCATGTCATGCCCACTACGTTGGGCAGGCAAGGGCAAGCTCCTGTGGCTGGGTCACACAGACAGGCTGCATCCCCACCTGAGCACATGGAAGGGTGAACACCTGACAGATTGCATGTGCACACTGCAAAAAGAAGAACAACAATATAGACAGCTGATGGACAATCAGAGCTGTATATAAAGTCTGTGCTGTAAGTTTACTTCTAGCAATCTTGAACACGTTTTTAATCTCATGCAGTTTACCTATTTTTCTATAATAGCTTCTACATTGCTTCAAGCAAACTTACTGGGAGCGTTCAGTACTTTTGATACAGGCACAAAAAATGAAGGCATAGTGAATTTTGAATCTTATTAGAATGAAATGTTAAATATGCTGGGTAAGGAGAAGCTGATTTACAGTAGGCATTATCCAGCGTGGGAAATGCCAGTAAGATAAGCAAGATAAAAAGCCTTCCTTGTGAGAAGCCAGTTCTTGCTCAACCATTTCTAACGGACATCTTCCAAGAATGAACAAGGAATGGGCTTAACTGTGTTTTAGAGACTCTAAGCAAGAGTATCTTGAAAATATATGTCACTGTTTGGCCTGAAGAAATTAGAACCTCAGTCAGGTACCCTTGTGAAAATAGTCCTTGAGAAACATTGGGAAGAAACTTATGCCTTGCTTTTTCATACACTTCTGCCTTTTTATTAAAAATAAGGAATTACTGACAGTGTCATGGAGCCTATTAAATTGCTTTAACAGTCTCACTCTAGTAGTCACTTAATGGAAACAACTGGTAAGGCAGGGAGCTCAGCAAGGGATCATCTGGTTAACTGAGCATTGCTTAGCTGGCATTAGCCAGCAACATGGATAAACAATCATCTTTGATTCCTTTAGTTTTAATTCCTTCCTCAATAGGCTGAATGCACATTTATCTTTCTAACAGGGAGTAACAATTCCATTTTACAAGTAAGTGTTTCCTAAGAGTGATATTCAGTATGAGATTTAATGAGACCTGGATGACAAAGATGCCATATTAACAGTTATTTGTATCAGTGATTTATATATTTTGTATATATAGAAATATATTTGGTATTCTTGTGTTTTGCTCCATTGATTTGCTTTAGTTTTATTGTCCCTCCAAGGGCTAACTCCTTCCTGCAGCCTAATTTCTTTACTTTTTTGGGGGGGTAGCAATACACAGTTGCAGTGCTGTTGCTTACTTACTTTGACAGTTTTGATCGAGGGCTGAGCCAAAATATCCTGGTTTGCAGAACTGGCAGTTTGTTCCATGGGTGTTGTGTAAACACTTGGTGCATTCCCCAGTGATGCTGTTACAGGACTCTGGGTCTGTCAAATCAATGTTATTATTGCAGGGACATGGTGCACAGTCAAGACCAGGGCTGCCTGGGTTTTTGTAGAACCCACTAGGACACTCGTCACACCTACTGCCTGTGGGAGAGGAAGGTAAAAATATTTGGTGGCTGACTGGAACTCAAGTGAAACATGTAATTTCCAGTACTACCGTTAACAGATTCAACCTGACTGTTGAAAAGCACATTTCCAGTAGAAAATATCCACCTGCTTGAGACTGTTGCACTTTAATCCTATGATCCATTTAAATGACATCTCTTACAATAAAATCTGATGGAAACGCTCTCTTCATCCCAAGTTGTTTTTATCAAGGAAGTTCTTTCAGTAGTAGCAAATAGGTACCCACTCACACAACACCTCTAAACATTTTTTCCAGCAAAGTCCTTTCAATGGCAGCAGTCAGGGTTGGCCATATTGCAGGATTTTGCCTTGGGCCTTCACCCCGACATGCAGCATGGGAAGGTGGAAGGTGCCCTTTCCTGGAGTAACCCTGCATCTGGCAGACCTGCCCTCCTTTCTGTAACACAGTGGGGGATCCCCATGAGGTCATATGAGCTCTGGGATGCTCTCTCCTTGCTTGCGGGCATTGAAATTACTCCTGCACACCACCCCAATGCCTGCCCTGATTTGGGTGCCACCTCTCTGCATCTCAGAAACCTTTCTGGGCCGGCTGGTGTTGCTAAGACCTCATCCACTGATTCATCCTCAACCAAGGACTTTGTTCCTTCACCATGCTACACAGGGCCAGACCATGATCTTTGAGGAAGTGAACACAGAGCCACAGAAGTGATGACCAAGAGCCTTGCTGGGAAGGAACAGGAGGAAGAAAATGCAGAACTGAGGATTGTGGTGGTTTGTAAGGACAGAAGTCCCCTGGGTGAGAACCAACAAGGATCACTTTGACCCTACAGCAATTACTCAAGCAAAACTGCTCTTGACTTATAAAGGCACTTGGCCTAAGTAAAGATGACAGCATTGGTTCAGGTTTTGGCAGTGTTTGCTATCAGAGTTCGCTTCTATCACTGGAGATCTTTCTATAGTGACCATTTGAACAGTGAAGCAGTTAATTTTGGGCAAAATGTCTCTATATGAACAAAGACTTTCTCTGATTAGAAAATCTTTTCAGGTCTCTTTGATGCCCTGTTCTTTCTGATTTGGGCTTGCACAGCTTGTTTTTCAGAGGTAACAAGGAACTGCAGCTCTCCCCCCTCTCTCCATCATGCTAACATAGTGCTCTTGGAAAGGTTTCCACAGAGTGCCATCAGATAAATTAATCGCTTCACTGTATTCATGTAAGCGAATCTCTTTTTCAAACACTAGTTGCACAATTCCAGCTCTTCTCAGTCAGGACTTCCCCACCTAATTTCAGTAAATCTGAGTGTTAACTTTTCTTATCGATTTTCTTATCATTACTTCACTTGTCATTTCTGAGCAGAGGATGGGTGGGGGATGGTAATTTTTCTCTCTTACATTAATTTTAATAGAATCAAACCCAGACTTTATTTTGTTTTGTACCTGAATATCCTTCGAGACAATTGCAGACTAGTGCAGACTGGGAGTCCTGGTAACAGGAATGCGCAAAATACCTATTGCTTGTAGGTTCCTCCGGGCACAGGCATGGGCGGCAGGGTTCTCTGTTCAGAGGGTTTCCATAATAGCCATCCATGCACCTGTCAAAGCAGTCAACACAAAGCAGCAGAAATTGTCAACTGCTCCATTCAGTCTCTGGAAGTTAATTAATTTATATGTATGTATAGTTAATTTAACATTCCAGGTCATTTTAATGCTATCCCATTAATTGGTACAGGTATAGCAAGCTTCAAAGGTGTTCTAAAATGGAAAATCAGAGCTGCATTCCCAAAATCTGGAGGAAAAAAAACCCCAACATATTTTCTTTTCAAGGAATATTTCTGAAGACTTTTACCTGTTCTGGAACCATTTTAATCTAAATGATAATATATATATATGTGACATATCACACATGCTTTGCACAGCTGAAAGTGGCCATGTAAAAAATTCTGTATATTCACTTGTCACCATATATATTCATTTATTTCCAGACACACACACGAAGAGTGGCTGGCATGACATTAGAAAGTCCTGGCATGGGCAAAAAAGCAATGATTCATTCAGACCATTCAGAGAATATTGCATATTTTAGATGCAGCATATGTACTGAAACTAGCCATGCTCTGCCTGACATGTTCTGCAAAGCCAGAGTGATGGCAGTTTCAAGGTGATGGTGGCTGTGCTGCCACCCATGCAGGCAAGGGTGGTTCTGAGGGCTCCCTGGGGGCTCAGCCACCCCTGCTACCCTGCCTGCCACCACTGCCTCTAAGTCATGGATCCCCATGGCCTCACAACTGTTGCAGTGCAGCAGCTTCTGAAGCATACTCAGTCTTTGATCTGCTTTACTATGGTAAATGGGAAGACAATTCTCTGTATGTATACAAGGCAGGCTAAAAGTCTTGGCTATTTGATTATCCTCATCCTGGGGTCTGAAGCTCCTGCAGAGGCACAGGGCAACAAGTATTTCAGTCTCCCACTTTCAGTCTATTTGCCACCTACAAGCACAATAGCCAACGGCTGTATTGTCCAAAGCACTGCAAGAAAAGCTCAACAGGTTTCATCGGGATATCCTCTTAAAAGTAAATGACAAGGTACAATCCAGCCAAACTAAACTAAATAGCTAATGAATTTAACTCTGATGTCCACGTTGAGCTCTGATACTGATGCCAGTGTATAGAATGAAAAAGGGGAACGCAGTTTTGAATGGAGCTGGAACACATGGGAAAAGTCATTCTCTGGTCATATGGAACTAATATGAACTAGCAAAATGGTATGTTTATTTAAGCTCCTCAGAGATAACTCCAGGTGTTAAAATGAGTATTCAGCATGAGGTTATCCCCTTGGCAATTTAAAAGCTGGCAGAGGTCAGTGTATGTCACATGCAGTGACACGGTGCCACGGTACCCATATCTCAAATGCCTTCTTGCAGGGAGCTTGTGCAATGCTGCATGCATGCTGTGCCTGCAGTCCCCCCACAGGCACTACATGCACACACATTCCCACATGCATTTGCCAAACCAATAGGTACCTGCCATTCAGCAGCAAGGCCTAGTTTAATCCTAGGTTTAGGTATGTGTTTCCAGTTAAGGTCATCAATGAATTCATGGGGGTGCAGACGGGCCCCAGGTACACACATGTTTCAGAGAGCACTAGTGTTAAAGTGAGCTCTGCAGCCCTGCCCATCAACTTACCTTTCACAGTGGCTTCCAGCTGTAAACCCCCGGCAGTTCAGGCACACACCAGTCACTGGGTCACAAAGCTCTGCAAAGCCATTACACAGGCAAGGACGACAGTGGGGAAACCCAAAGTACCCAGCCAGGCATCGGCTGCAGCGCTGGCCATCCACCTCCCGGCGGCAGGAGCACTGCCCCGTCACCTGGTCACACAGCGTGCTCAGCGAGCCTTGCGGGTGGCACTCACATGCTGGAAAACACCAACAGCAAAGCTGTGTCCTGAACGTATTCCCACCAGCCCCGCTCGTTGCAGACACTGCTCAATGGCAGTGCAAGCAGCGGGGATGGAAAACTCAGTATTTGTGGAAATATTTTTTATATTGCTTCACACATAATCATGGATTCAAAGCCCTAAAAACTTGGGGTATGCACGAGGAGCCATGTCCTGGTACTGGTTCCAGTGGTGGCTGTCAAGTACTCACCGTAGCAGCCATGGAAGCCGAAGCCATAGCTGCCTGCAGAGCAGGTGTCACAGCAGCGTCCCATGACATTGGCTTTGCACTGACACTGGCCCCCCAGTTTACTGCAGCTGGCATTCAGTGACCCTTGGGGATTGCACTTACAGGCTGGCAAGTAGAAAGAAAATCAAAACAGGTTTGCTTATAAAGGAGAATGGCTGCAGTCATAAACTTGCAGGTTTTACACTGAAAAGTAGTAAGGAAAGAGCTTGATTGTTCTTATTAGGGGTTCATTAACCACTGATGGCCATGCATTGGATTATTTGATGCTGCAGCATTGATGGTGATGGTATATCGGTGTTGGAGCTGCTACATTCAGGGCACTGCCTTCAGCACATATTTGGGATAGGACAGAAGAGGACGTACCAAATGTAGATCCAAAATGAGGATATCCTGAAGTCTAGAAGGGTTTGACATAAATCAATGTCTGGCTGTAGCACTGGACATAACCTGCAAGCAGAGCTTAGACAGCCTGCATATGTGTAGTTTGCTGCTTTCTAGACACCTTGGACTAACTTGTTGAGCGTAGCTAGTCTGCTAATTCACAGAGAGTGTTTGTCTGGGATGCTCAGATGCTAGTGCTAGAAAGCCAAATTGTCATGTTTCACTGGGAGAATCCCATCATTATGGGAATCAGGCTGATGAGGAGTCAGTATCAGCACAACTCAAACTTACATGAGGGGGGTCTGTGGCTGCATAGCCATGACCACATCACATGATGTGTGAATGAGGCATTGGTCCTTCTAAAAATAGCCCAAACCAAGCAGATGCTATCAGGTCCATTGGAGGAAAGGCTCCCTTAAAGGAGCTGGCCACTGAAGTTGCCCAGAAAGGCTCCTCCTGTTACTCGAGGTGCAGAGGAGCTCCATTTCTCTGGGTCCAATACCAGAGAAGTCTCCTGAGCCACTGACCCCATCTGCCCTTTCCGCAGTGGGTCCAGAAGAATGCCTGCGGCTTCAAACCCCACCTGCCACTACTCTCTTGCTGGGAGAAAACCAAGGTTTTCTTGGTGAATCTCTTCCAGCATGTCAGTCAGCTTGTGTGTCATCATGCCTGGGGTCCTACCAGGGCATTCAGCTGGCCTGCAGCATCCAGGGACAGGGCTTAAAAACTCCTTTGTCATTTTATAGCAGCTGGAAAAGTAGGAAAGTTACTGCTTTGGCCATCTGGTGAAGCTGCATCTGATTGAAATGCTCTTCAGAAAACATGCAAGCACTGCTATGCTCCTTGTCATGCTGCTCCACAAAGCTCATCAGGTGTGATGGACTCTGAAAGCCATGACAACAAAAGGTGCTTGCAGCACACTCAGGGTTCAGTGGGATGTGTCCTGTACATCCATACATACCGCACTTACCTACAACAGCAAGGGCTGAGAGCTTTCCAGTCAACATATCCTACAAACTCAAGGGGAAACCAGTAACTGTCCAAAAGAGCTGCCTGTGCAGGTTGCTTCTTACCGATGGCACCGTTGTGGATGCGGGCTGACATGCTCACTATGAGCCGTGCACACGCTTCGGGCAGGACATGAGGTCCAACTTCTGATGCAATTTCAATACAGTGATACTTCTGGTACTCATCTAAATCCTTTTCACTGCATAAAT
>JANHGB010066350.1:0-16865 GCA_026283785.1 Coracopsis vasa | reverse complement strand
AGAAGAGAAGAGAAGAGAAGAGAAGAGAAGAGAAGAGAAGAGAAGAGAAGAGAAGAGAAGAGAAGAGAAGAGAAGAGCCAATGCAATGAGTCCAGCATCTTCACCATGGGATCACAGCAATCATCTTTTATCATGGAAGGAATGCACTACAGCCAGGGATGAAGCCCGGGCAGGCTGGTTTTGCAGTTAAATGCAGCCCTGAGTCTCCACACTTGACCTCCCACCACCACACTGCCCATATATCCATATTGATGGAATTGGGAATCAGGGATGGATGCCAGTGATTTACTGGGAGTGCAGGAGGCTGTTCATTTTAATATATGGTACATATGGCGTGAGAGTGTTAATAGAATTTATACTATAAAAAATTATCTCTGCACAAAGTATGGAATTACTTGGGAGGATTTATGCAACAGGCATAAAATCCAGTGGAAACAGTCTAACCTTTCTGAGGCTTATTAAGTTTTCTCTTTATTTATGGAAACGTCTTTATTTATGCAAGGTGAATGCCACAAAAAATGCTATAGACTTAGTGAGAACCTAGCTCTTGCTATTTATAGACTTTTACAGCTACGTTCTGCTTTTGTCTACATCAGGAGTAAAATAGTTTCAAGTCACTGGGCCCAATCCAAAATCATGTATCTGACTCCATTGAATGGGTACCAGCACTATGGTATCAGTTGACCCCAAAATTATGTTATAAAGAGCAAAAAATGTAAAGAAAAAAATGCCAGCAACAAAAAACATTACAAAACTTGCTCTGCATCCTCCTTACTCTTGTTATATACGTTACATCAAATATACGGCAAAGTAACAATCTTTTGTCCTTGCCTGTGTGCAAGCAGTAAGATGCAGGACTCCCTGAGGACAGCAGGGTTTCCCTGGGGCTCCCTGGACAGGATGGTGTTCATTCCTTGGTGACGAGGAGGATCTTTAAGCCAGGTTACTAAAGAAAAGATGATACTTCAGTAACCACGCTGTCTCTCCATCAGTGCTTACCCCAAACCCTCTATTTCAACCAAACTGTGACAATGTCCTTCAAAAAGCTGTGTTCTGACAAGTGTCATGGAAATCAGAGGCATGAATTGGTGCTCTGGTGAGAGCAGACAGTCTTCCCAAGAGTTACATCATCTCTAGCAGGTGAGAACACTTTCAGCCAGCCACCAGCAATGTCACTAGCTGGGTGGCATTTGTGATACAGAGGGAGGAGGTGATGGAGGGGAAAAAAATGCACAAATCCATTGGAATACAGGCTTCTGTTCTTCATCAATCAATACATCTTACTCAGTGCATCTAAATCCTGCACAAATTTCATCCTGTACTTTTCCACAGCTGGGTCACTGAAGCATTTTAATTTCTTACAGATACGAACAAATGCAACCTTAAAATACCCCCTTAAGGTTATTAACTGGAGACGACAGTAAATGAGCTCCAGCAAATCTTGCTCTGGTGGGTTCCAACGCCATCACTCCACTCATCTGCTTCAACCTCTCCCCACAGTCACTGCCATGCAGCTGGCAGAGGGGAACTGGTACTGGTCCCCCAGCACCTCTGGCTTCTCAGACCACATCCCACAACTGAGCAAAACAGCCCTGACAGGGGCTGGCTTCTTGCAAAAGAAACTTGTAAGTCAGAGTCCCTGAAGCCCAGCATGTAATGCAAATGCAGGAGGAAATCAAATGGCACTGGGCAGAGTCTCTGGCCTGGCATGAGAGACCTTGCCCCTGGAAATACGTTTGAAGTCAAACAGCGTGTCTTTTCCTCTGATGTTTAAAAGCAAAGGATTTCTAAAGCTTGTTGATGAGGAACTGTCCTCACCCCACGGGGCCAGGGAGAGTCCAGGGTGAGGGCAGCCAGCAGAGGCGTGAATTTAGGCCTCAGAGCCCAGACTTTGCCACTTTGGGTGATGGTGAGCAGAACGTGGTGCATCCTGCCAGAGAACCAGCCCCTAGAGGGAAGCATGAAACAGGCTTTCTCAGTGAGTTTCCCTGCTCTCTCCAACCAAGACAAATTAGGGCCAGCCCCAGGCTTTGGAGGAGTGTACTCTAACAGGTTTTTGGGCTATTTCCTCCACCCTCACTAGCACCACTTCTGCTTTTTTTTGTTGTCTCTCCCCATCTAGTACCATTTTCCCTACTTGAGCTGTGTCTCACCCCAGTCCTCCCTTCTCCATCCTCTCTGCTCCACCTCCATCTTGGTTATCTCATATCCTAGATCCCTCCTGCAACAGAGATCACCAGACAGTCCCCAGGCTGCACCCAGCATCCCAAAAGGATGAGCAAGGAGGGGGAAAGCCTGGTTTCTCCCACCATCCTCTGGAGCAGCGCATGCAGCACCCAGGGTCTGTGTCGGGCCCTGGCAGAATCCCTAGGGAAGGGAACTGCTGGGCCCTCTTCCCTCTTTCAGGTTTATCACTTCACCCAGACTGGGGTTTTAAACAGGAATGATACAGCCTGAAGAGCATCTCTGCAGTCAGACTTGGGGCTTCCACTCCAAAGCATGGAGATTCTTCTAGTCAAAACATCCTTAGCAATTTCTAGAATATAGAAAAATCACCTGCTTTTCTCTAAATTTATTCCCAAGAATAACTGCATTCTGTTAGCTGAAAATTTGCATTGCTATATACAAGCAAATATAATATGACCATGTATGGTTTCCATACACAAGCTGAAAAACTTCCCTGCAAAGAGCTAATGTTTGATAAAGTTATAGTCAAATGAAAACCATAATCTTATAATGAAAAATGTTTAGAAATCTTAATTAGACATCAGAGTCTGTATTACTTACAACATGATAAGGACTAATTTCTATGTCATTCTGTATCACAGAGAATTCTGAAAACAACATTCATATTTCATTTATTATTTACTCTTCTGAAACTCCCTTTCAAATCAAATCAATGTTAGCTGAAAGTAATGTTTTGCCACAAAAATGTGATCTTCAGATTTGTTCTGCTTCCATCATTTCAGTTATGCTTTTCACAATTATTTTGAATGTTATCCTGCAAATCTTACCTTGCTCTACAAAACTGCTCAGCATCTCCTGTCTGCTGTCTCTCTGAACTCATCTGTTTTCCCTTTTCTCATCAAACTGTGCAACATGATCATCTCTGCCTCTTCTATAATGCACACTGACCCAGAATGAATAGAGGGAAAATATTAGTGAATATGATTCTTTTAACAGGGATTTTATGTTTGCTCTCTAAACAATGTCTGATGCAGTGTGTATGTAGATCTGCCTTTGAAAATGCCATTTAAGGGAGATGCCTGGAGGATCCCCATCCCTGAGTTTGCTGACACTGCCGGCATTTCACTACAAACACATTTAGACAGATGAGCAGGCCGGATGGCTTTTACTGACTCCCAGCCAGGACTTCTGCAAAAGCTGCATTTGCCTGCTTAACACTTATAAAAACAGAAAAGAAGAGGGTGGAAAATGTAATAAGTGATCCAAGTGCATTACTGAGCAGTTTTAATTGCTTGCACATCGCAGCTGGTGCAGTGGTACAGCCCTGTGAGGGGACGGGGAGGCTTGCAGCTGTGGAAGCACCCTTGTGAGCCCCACAGAGCCACCACAAAACCCCACCTCGATTCCTGTCCTCATTAACATCAAAATACATAGAACAAACGTGCTAAAAGGATAGAGTGGGCTTTTCTCATTGACTTGTCAGAGGGGTTGTGTGCTACACGATGTAAAAATGAAGTTCAGCTATTTCAAAGATGTGGGATCAGATTCCCATCTTGTCCCAACTGCTCTGCTCCCCGGTTCATTTGATGTCTTGGTTGTTTGCTGACAGCACGATGGGGTCCATGGACACCTCTTGGCTGATTTCAGTACCATCCTTGTTATTCATTATATGCCGTTTCAGACTAAGGCAATGTACAGGACACATAAAGCCAACGCAGGGGGCTTGCCCCAGTTAAGGAAGGGGCTGTGACACTGCAAACACCAAATCCCATCACTCTGTGACTCCAGCACAGAGAAAAGGCAGATGGCACTTTGGATAAAGGCTCTACAGCACAAGGACCTGACTCCCTGACCCCTCCTCAAAATCCTATTTTATATTCATCTACATGTTGTGTGAATATATATATTGTATATCCATATTATCTTATTCAACCATGCATGAATTTCTAGCCGACTTCAGCCTCCATGGCATGGCATGTGTTCTGACTCCATGTGACAAGGCTCCCAGTGCCACTATTGGTGAAGCCGTCTCCTAAAAATACCAAGTCAAATCCATCTCCTGACTCAGTTTGGAGCTTCCAAGGAACTCAAGCAGAAAAAGTATCAAAGCAAAACCTAAGCAGGACAGCAAGGTTTGCACCAGCAGCTACTGTCACATGGAAGGGCACAAAGGAGGAGCAATTCTGCACAACCAGAAGAATGACAAAGCACAGGACATCACCACTGTACCCACAGCAACTCAGAGACGGACGCAACCGGTACCTTTTGCTCTTTCCAGCTCTGGGCTCTATTTTATACCCCACTGCTGTCTGCTGCTGTTGGCTTATTCAGCTCCCTCTCCACAAGTGTTCAGGGTACGTGGGTTCGTTGTGATCCCACTGTGGCTGCTTGCTTATAGGTGATACTGTAACACAAAGGGGAAAACCTCAATGTTTATTTCTTCCACAGGTATTGCTTGTGGGTTTAGGTGACAAAGGTATGACAGATGAAATTGCTCTTGACCTCAGGGCAAAGAAAGATCCAACTCCAGTTACAGTTCTCCAGGTAGGGTGATGTACATGCTTGACAAATCTTGGTTTAGGTGCTTCAGTATCAAAGTGAGAAACAGCTTTAATTGATGATGGAGAAATGGGAAACATTTTATATCCCCAATAATTTGAGAGTAATCATGCCAAGCAGCATTTTAAAATTAAGATCTAATGGGTCAAGTGCCTGATCATTTAGATAGCCACTCTCTTTGCAAATGTCTTGCAAGAATTAAAAAACAGGACTTTGAAATAAAATAATAAAAACAAACAAACAAAGTAACAAATAAATGCTGCTGCAGTGACAAGACATTTCACCAGTCACTTTAGTTTCATGAGTTCGTGCTCAGCACCATGGCCAGGCAAAAACGGGAGACAGAGCTGTGACTCGGCTGACAGGACCCTGAGAAGGAGAGGAAAGAAAAGGAGCTTTTATTGTCCAAATCCGCCATATTTTGGCCTCCTGGCACACTAGTTGTCAGCAAAGGAACTGAGAGGCAGAGGGCAGACAAAAGGCTGCTCCAGAAGGGAAGGAGCTGGGCACAGGTAAGCACAATTCTCCAGCTGTGGTGGCAAGGTGCCACAGCAAGACAGGATCTGCTATCGAGATGTCACTGGAGAATTTCTGCTGGACTTGAACCTTGTTTTAAGAAACCAAAACAGCTGTATTGCTGCTCAGGAGACCGTGACGTGTCTGAAGGCTGGCTGTGGCACCAGTCGCACGTCACTCAGCCCAGACGCAGAGCTGTGAGAGGCTCCCTTTGAGCGACAGCTCTGCGGTGGGAGCTGAGCTGTAAAACCTGTCCCCAACACAGATATAAAAAGAAAGACAATACACTTCAGATTTGTCATTGCCTGTTCTTCATCGGTGTGAGCTGCTTGCACTTTGCTTTAGCACAGCAACATCCTCTGGGGTCTCCTTATAAACATCCCTGGGGAGCCATGCCTTCTGCACTGTGGCCATTCCCACCCTAAAACCCTCAGAGCCTGCAGCAGGGCCACTGCTGAGTCTCAGATCCTCCTTTCCTTCTCCCAATATCTTTAAGGGAGGTTGACCTTAAATCAATGCTGACTTAAATGTTTTAATCGCCCATACAGAGTTCCTCCCCCTGGTTTCCTTAATTCACTGACAATTTGGGATGCTTTGCATATTAGCAGAAGCATACATATCAGCGCTACATTACACACTGGCCATCAGGGGTTGTACTTGTCACAGCTGCATCGCAATGTCACACCGGTAATCCTTTTCCAAGTTAATTGGGCCAGCCGTGCTGCACACACTGTTCCATAAAGCTCTGGGTTTACCTTTCTGGCAGCGTGAACCAGAAGCTGGCTTTGCTGTTGGGCTGATGTCCTTACACTGGCAGTGTGGAGCCTCCTGAGCTTGTGTCAGACACCCCGGTACACTCACAGCAAGCAAGCCTGCAACAGCACAGGCAGCCTGGAGGGCTGGGTATCAGGATGAGCACACACCACTAAAAATAGCTCAGAAACTGCAAAACCAAGGCAGCCACCTAGACACCAAGGAAGTGACTTTCTTCCTCCTGGGGATCACAGGCAAACAGTGTCTCTACAGAGTCACAGGGAGAAGGAGGATAGTTCAGAGCACTCACATCACTGTTGTGGTGTTTTGGGGGATGCTTTGGGGGAACATCTATCCATACCCTATAGAAAGACCCCAAATCAAGCCTTTAAATCGGGCACTTGTAATCAGACAGCATGAACAGTCCGTGCTTTTATTTAGTGCATCCACCACTTTGCCATTCAGTACATAATTGTATTTAGTAGCTCTTATTAGAGAAAAAGAGTTTTATGAAAAACAGAGCCAGAACACCTCTTTACACTTCTCAGGCTATGTTTCATGATAAATTTGGCTTGCCAAGCCTTCACCTCAGCTACAGAGAGATCCCAGCCCACACATAGCCTCTCTGCTGGGCCTCTTGGCAGTGGAATTACACCACTCCTGGTGCGGGCTGCCAGGGTCCTCACTGCCCAGTGAGGTACCCTGGCATCACATGTGCTGTAGTGCTGTACTTCGACATCACACCTCTCACCAAATCATTCTCAATTTCCTCAGAGTCCCCAAATCCATGTAGTGCCAGGCAAGTGAATTCAAGCTTTTAAGTGTCTGCCAGAAATGGTTTTCTCCTCCCTGGCCTCAGCTTTTCTCCCCATATAAAAGCATAAAAGGGTATATTTTGAACACACTGATGCACATCCATAGGTGAACTGTATATCATCCTATAAATTGGGAATTAAACACATATAACCCAATAGCACCAAGACAGAAAATCCACAGAGATGCATCCTTTTTTCTGTTTCTCAATGCATTATGCTTGCTTAAATCACAGACAATGTCTGGTAATCACCCCTGCCATGTTTCCAGTGGTACCAGCACGTACAATGTGATCATGCTAACCTGCAGTGCTGGGCACCTCCAAATGCCTGCAGAAGGACTGTCTCCCATGCCACTTGGCCAAGCAGTGATGTGACCCGGTGACTCTGACAGGGCTGTGGAGGGAAGAGGTGAACTCCACCATGCGGCTGGAAAGGGTTGCATCATGTCTTTTCCCTTCCAAACCCATCAAGACCCCAAGTGAAGCCCCTGATCCCCATCCGTGCTTTGAGACCTGGTGCAGGCAGCTGAGAGCCTCAAGGGCTATTGCAGCCACTCCATGCTTATGATGCTTGGTCATGGGGATCCTGAACGGCCCACGTTTCCTGATCCTCACAAGCAAACTCTGCAAGGAATGATTACTAGCCCATCACAAAGATCATGCTCTATGAGGGCTCCCTGTTCGTTGCACTGAGATGTATTTTCTTTACACTTGCATTTAGCTGCCAAGGCTCCATCATTTTCATGCATTGTGTTTCTGACAAAGTACTTCTGTTGGTAAATACCCACTGCTTGGTGCTAAGCACAGCCTCAACCACGCTCCCTGCAATCATGGGAGAGGAAAGAAGTCAGCTAAATCCACACCCAGCCACCTGACTGGGTGGTTTCCATGGACAGAGGGGACCCCTGGACTGCAAAGGAAAGGACACGCAGGAGCTCAGCCCGTTCTCAGATGCAGCATAAGCTTTGCAATAGAGGTGGCACATGGACTTGACTGTCATCCCCACTGCTTGATCTAGCACTGGGAAGGGGAATTCATCAGTGTACTGAGTGGTTTTGGTTCTGAGCAGGCGAGGCTTAATATGATCAGGAGGAGAAACAGCGCTTTAAAATGGAAAGCAAAGATGAAGAAATGAGTGCTTTTAAGCTGCAGCCTGCAAAGCCCAGTGCTGGGGTGCCAGGGCACCCTAGGGATTAGGACACTTCCTCTCCTTGTGCCCATGCAGCTCCATGAGCAAGCAGGGCAGCTCCTACCTGACCTGCCACTAACCTCACCGGCTCTGCAATAATTTTTCCTGGAATCTCCATTTCCTCTCCTATCATCTTGCTGTTAAGTCTCTTTTCTGTCCTTTGATCCTCTTTTTCCCTCTCCCAGCTACAGGATGCACTGCTTTCCCCCTTTGCCAACACAGAGGCCCTGTTCCCCAGCAGTAGCAGAGCTGCTTGTGTGGAGTGCTGGTGACATGTTGTGGCTGGCCTGGTTAATCACACGCATTCCCAAGAGCTATCCAAGCTGGTCAGATATGAGATCTGATCTAATACAAAATACTCATACTGCCCCCCAAAACCTATGCAAGCCAGCAAGGGCTATGGTTATCCACGTGCTATAGGCTTAGCCTTTCTACCTGATACGGTTAAAGGGATTCTACACTGTTATGTATAACTATATACATGCATGAAGTATTACTTAACACAGTATCTTGACTTCAAAAATATTCTGACTTAAGTTTGAACCTGATGATATTTACATATAAAATTCTCAGCTTACCACTGTTGGCAGGCTCTACAGTTCAGTAATACTCTTAATTAAGGCCCTGATGGGGCTTGGGGGTTAAGGCTACGCTTAAATCTGCTGACTTAATAAAATTAAATATATGTAATTATTTATTGCTGACTAGTGTAGACACATATATACGTAACCTATGCTGTTCACACTCACCCTATGCACTTCTGGGGCCAGACCCTGGCTTTGTGTTTAACTTGTGTATTGTCAAATAGGATGGGGGGGCCAGGTTCTTAGATACTGTAAGATAATCATTTAACTGACATCATTATACTGATTTGAGGCAAAAGGACTTCTTGCATGTGAAAGCACATGCATAAATTGTTATCAATTTATTTATTAATTGTTATCAATTTTTCAAGCCTGTGTTTATGAACCTTACCAGTTCAGAGCCCAAACATACCCCATGTCAGTGGGTCGGTGGCATCTGCGGCACCTGCAAGTGTTTCCAGCAGAACATATTCAGGCTACAGCATAGTTGCACAGCTGTACGAAGAAAATATTCAAGTCCTTCCTTGTGTCCTTATGCCAAACTGCTGTTTCAGAACTGAGATACCAAGTCATTTAAATATTGCCAGTTTATGCAGCATCTCATTTATCCCTTAATATTATACTTACTTTTTTCTCTGAAGAGTGGTGTCTAATCACGTCAGGATTTCTTCAGTAATTCTGCCTCTGGGTAAAGAGTATTTTTTTATACAAGAGGGATGGATCTATATGGCTTTAAGAGGCAGATTCTCCTAACACTCAGGGCCTGGCTTAGAGGAGGCTCCTGAACTGATTCTGTCAAAAAGAGTTTGCATTTTCTTCAGGGCAAGTTAGAAAAGGGAAAAAACCTAAATGCGTTTTGACATTTGTATTTCAAGTGTTATCTGTCAAATATGCCAGGACCAGATCACAAATTTCCTAAAGATTGTTGTGGCTATCCAGCCTACCAGTAGCAATCTAGAGCTCATATACGATCCAGGCAGGAAGGCACATTGATAGAGTGTGATGACAGATTTCACATTAGGACAGAGGAGGAACAGGGGCAGCTAATGGCATCTTTAAAATTGCACATGGGTCTTGGCATAAGTGAGGTCTGACAGGCCAGTTTGCAAAAAACAGAGAAGAAACAGAAACCAGAAGGTTGCCCAAGGCCATGGCCATGTTACCTGGAGCTGATCAGTGGCTTCATCACATGAGTCTTTTGTTCCTTAAGTTTCCCGCTGCTGTCGCAAAATTACTCTGTAGGAAGCCTTGACCTTTCACTTCCTATTTAAATGTTATTTTCGATCAACAGATCTCTTCCAGTCCCCATTTCTCTGAAACTAGCTAGGGGCAGAGACACTATGCAGGGAAAGGCAAGTGATGCCTTTAGGGGCTGAACGATGCTGAGGAGCAAAGCCATCCCAGGACAGGCATTCCCACCTCCTGCAGAGCCTTGGCCCCAGAAATGGCTGCAGGATCAGCCTGGCTACCTGCTCTGGCAGGACAAGTGGCACTTATGGAGGACACCCAAGAGCAGCCTTGCATGGGCCAATTCAAAGTCAGTGGCAACAGAGGACAGAGGCTGCTTAGGTTTTACATTGCTTCATCTCTTTAGTCCCCTAGGTTTGTTATTGATTCCACCTGTGACATTATGCAAAAGCCCCCATTGACTAAAGGACCTTTAGGATGATTTCTGATACTCCAGCAGCATCAAATTAGATCAGCTTCAAGGTGATCAGCCAGCTCTGCCTCTCCATCATATAGTGTGTGGTTGTTTCCAAAGCACTCTGTTCTAACAGTCTGATTTAATACTATGTGAAGGGGAGATCTACAGGTCCTGTTATTATATGAAATTAAAATTCATTGTGCTGGTTACATTTCTAGTTTTAATGTATTGGCGCTGTTAGCAAAACAATCAGAGTCCACCAAATGCAAGATGCCGTGTGTTGTATTAGCTACATTGATTTGTAGATGAGGAATGCACAAATTGATGCACATTGTACTCTATTATTTGAATGCACAAATTGAGGCACATTGTACTCTAATATTATAAAATGCCAGTGAAACGGAATGCTGTGTAGAGAGATGTGAGTTGTTCCTGGATGTAGTAATAGCCAGGCTGAACTGGGAGGAAAATGGGTTGGTGCATTTGCTGCTGAATGTTTTTGAGATCCTGTGTGATAGATAGATACAGGTCTGTTTGACCACGAGTGATGTTATCCTTATCAAGAACTTGCTTGTCCCAGGTTTTCCAGGGATTGTCAATACCCTGAGTCCTGCTTTAGATGTTGTCAGCCATTTAATTATGGATGCTTAATCACCAGTGGTGGATTAGCCCCTGGTCTCCTCCAAACCCAAGCACGTATGTGCAGCAAAAGCTGAGCTTCAGAGCCCAGACAGCAAGCTCCCACAGAGATTTAATTTCCCATAAGGCTGTTTCTGCACAATGAATACGTTTCAATCACATCCAGCAGAATGGGCATGGGCTTCAGTAGGTGTTTGCTTCTCACATAGTGTCTTTCTTCAGATATGGGTTAGAGCCCACAGGAAGTATTTGGCAGTGGACTGCACTTTTGCAGGGTTTGAGAGGTCACTTGCCTATACACTGAATCTTAAAAGCAGTTGACACTGTGCACCAACCGTTCTTTTCCCTCCTATTTTAATTCCAACCTGGTCCTGGTAGCTCCTGGCCCAGCAACCTCTAACTTGCACTGCACACAAACATTAAGCTTTTGTAATCCTTGCTCTCCAGTGGGTCAAGATATTAATCACTGACACCACAAACAGGAATCACTAGCCCCCACAAGATTGATGGAGTCCTCAGAGGGTAGGTGGGATGGTGAGGTGACATACAGAATGGCTCTTAAAATATAGCTACCATCTATTTCATAGTTTTGATAGATTTGAATATCAGCTGTGTACCTGTTATGAATAGTTTACTAAATTTAAGGGACTTTTAATACCCATGTTTTAGCTGTTATTCCACTTCCCTCCCAAAATCTAATATATTCTGAATCCTGTGTCACTGCTGACATAAACGGCTCCTGTTTCTCCAGTCAAAAGAGGCAAAAATAACCCATCAATAATACGGAATATAAAGGGTAGATTCATTTTTTAGCATCAGGATGCCAGAACCAGGATATAGAAATAGATGTGAGTGCCATGGCATGGCACAGCAGAATAGAAATGTTTCTTTTTTTTAAATTACTATTATTATTATTTTGGAATCAGAGGGTTTTACAGGCACCATATCTACTGGGAATAAACCATCCAGGGCAGTAAGAGGCAGCCAGAAACCCTCAGGCAGCCCTGCACCTTCCAGGGCTGCCTCATCAGCAGCCCAGAACTGGCATCTGGGCTCACTCAAACAGACCTCAAGAAGTATGCTGACCTCCAGAGAGATGTGTCAGCAGAGAAGAGTGCACCCACAGCCTATAGGAAAAAGGGCCCAGGATGGGCAATCTGGGACATGTCGTTGTCACTGGACCCAAATACCATCTTCTCTGAGTTGCAGAAATGGCCTCTTGCCCAAGATCCCAGGTGCAAACCCTGAGAAGCAGGACTGATTGCAGAGCTTCAGGAACTCCCTTGTTTCAGAGCATCAATGAGGCTGAAAACAATGATGACCACCGTATATGCTCCAGGTGTCCATCTGTCCAGCTGCAAATACACACAACCCCAGTTCCCTTTAGAGATGAAATCACATGAATAAGGCGACTCCAGAAATCCTCAGCAAGGTCATCCCAGGACGTGTTGTAATCACCTCTAGTGCCATGCTAAGGGGTCAGATAAATATTTAAATCACATATTAGTTTTCTCACTAGCTACTTTCAAAGCACCCAGATCAGTGGGAAACGTGCTCTGCAGCCCACCAGGGAGATATCAACCTGTTGGGCAGCACAGAGCTCGCTCCTGATAGTAAAGAAGAGGAATAGGCACCCTCGGGGATGAAGGGATGTCCAGCAGCATGCAGAGAACTGGGTGCTCAGCACCCTGTGCCAGTGTAGGACCAGCCATATGAGCTGGGAGATGGTCCTGGCCTGCTCTGCCACCACTGAGCTGAGCTGGGGACTCACAGAGGTACTTCAGTATCTGTTTGAAAACACAGTGAAGCCCTTCCTCTTGATGGGCACATTTGCAGTATAGTTATGTCCTCTTTATTTCACTCTGAGGTTTAATTAATATATAAATCAAGCGCTTATAAAACTCACAAATGCTTGGGAAGATGTAAAATTTAATTAGTTTGCCCACACAACTCCATATGTCAGCTGTTAGCTCAATTACTCCTTGCCATGAAATACTGACTGCACTTTCCCATATTAGTAATTTCCCTTCTACCTCAGAATCGTGGTTAACAACACCCTGAACTTAACACACACTCTTGTGTTAAATTAAATATTGAGCACAAGGAACAAGAGCCCGTTTATTAAAATCACAGCTGGGTTTTGCTCAGAAATGAGATTCTCATGCAATACTGGGCAGATTATAATCTCTGGGGTGCGGGGCAGGTTATTGCTCTACTCTGGGATGCGCTACCAGACCAACTTGCAGAAGGTGCAACCCCATGCTCATGCTCTCGCCTAGAGCACTGGAGAAAATACATCGTTGTCTGGGTTTTCTCTTTTCTCGGGATGGCAGAGGAATGGAGCTGGTGCCAGTCAGGCAGAGATCGAGGCTGGGGATGAAGCACATGGCAGGGATGGGTGAGAATGAGCAGGCAATAGATAGGCTGTGACTGGCTTATGCACATACAAAGTGCAGGTGTGCAGCAGTTAAAGATGTTCTCCCATTTTACTGTACATAGCTCAGATTCATAGTGTCATAGTACAGATTCATAGTATAGGATCATAGTTTCAGGTTCAGGTGAGAGCCCCATTTTCCCACGCACTGTGATAGTCTCAAAAAAAATTGTAATTTTGAGCATAAAGCCACCATGGGGGTAGTTGCTGGTGGAGGGGGTGTTAAGCCATCCTGGTATAAACAGAGCTGCAACACAGACACAAAATAGAATCATTTTCATCCTCTAACTTCTTTCTTCAGGCAATCAGCTTACTTCTTTAATTCAAATTGGCTCTTCATACTCAAGTCTTATTTAATCTTATTTTTCAATTAAATTCAATTGTCTGTGATCTTCTTAGCTTCTTATACTTCCTTGCATGTCTAACACGGACAAATTTTGCCTTTGTTCCTTTCATTTTCCTTTTTTTTCCTGAGCTGGTGACGTTGTGCTTAACAGAACCCTCTTCCGGCAAAGACAACTGGGTAAGAGCAGGGCCATGTCTTGGTCTGATCCTGAAGCACATCTGTGCTGCCCATACACAAGCAGTGGCTACTAAAATGATTCTGCTGGGAGGAGGGAGTATGTTTTTCACCAGTCAGCTGCTTTTGCTTGACATCAGGGTGTTCATGGTCCCAATGGGCAGGGAGGAAACCTAGAGACATGGGATGCTGAGGCTGGAGCAGGCTTTCCACCTTCATTGGTCAATGTCAAGTTAGAGGGAAAGGAGCACCCCTCTGCTCTCTGAACTGATCCTTCAAAGCACAGCTTTTACCTCTTTAGCCTTTCTAGAGGAATAAAAAGAAATGTTTCATGAAAAACATGTTGTCAAACATGGGTTACAAGTACCGGGGGGAGTTCAGACAGAGGTCAGACTCCTGATTTCAAATGTCCAATATTCAAGTACATTCCAATGCCTGCAATGGAGCCACAGGGTAGCTCCAAGCTATACATGAGATGTTTTTTCTTGAGAAACGCTTTGACAGAGCCTTCCCCAGGACACTCAGCACTCCAGACACACAAGCACAGCCCATATTGGATCAAATTCATCCCTCCTGCACCAACTCTACAGTCTCACATGGGTCTCTGCAGTCAGATGCTATCCCTGATCAGGATGGGGAGACCTGAGGAAAACCAGGGCCATTCACCAGAGAGGGAAAGCAGCTGTCAGCAGAAAGATTTTTTGGGACAGTTTTGTCTTCAGCTGTGAAGCACCCAGGGAGCAGGAGAACCAACCACCTTAGAGGTGGTAAAGCTGCCACCCATCAAGAAAACTGTTGGCAGCGGGCACACTACAGACACCACTTAGAAAAGGGATAACGCCAGACCTGGCATCTGCAGGGCAGATTCTCCCGAGGGATTTGCTCATTTATTGCATTAAGGGTGTTTTGCTGCTGTAGCAAACCCTGGCTGTTTCACCACTGGTATCATCATGATGCTTTCAGCGATTCTGGAAAGCTTACAGCAACCAGAGGACCCGTGATCAGGTGAGACATTCAGTTTCTGCCATCTTTTTTAAATACTAATAAATGCTTATTCTCTCTGGTTATGATAAACAGCTAGAAGCAGCCCCCAAGTGTATTTCAAAAATTGAAAGACCAGAAGGCAAAGAAAAAGGCCACCAATTTTATTATTTTGCATAAGCAGAGTATAATTGGAGAGCAGACGCTGTCTGTAGCGTGCTATCACTGGGGACTCCAGATTTCTAATAAGAAATCCATGGGGGAATTAAATGTTGTTTCGGCGGTGTTGTAGCTGATTTACAGGGATGCACCTGGAATCAGAATCCATGTCCTGAGTCGCTGTACTTCACCAAAAGCAGAAAATATAGGCACTGTTTGTAAATCCCTGCAGAAACTGGGTCTGCAGTGGAAACAGTGATAACCCCTTAATTATAGCAGCGCTTGTGGGGACTGTGATAATTAGGAGTTTCTGGTGTTCTGCAAATCAAAGTGGTTTCTATTCTCTTCTTTAATTAATTCAGGCTTTTATCTGTGAAAGTGGAGATGAATAAAGGTTCTGCTCTGGGCAAAGTGCAATGGTGCTTGTGCAGTCCCTGGAAGGGTGAAGCCACCAGAACCTGGGATTTGGGCAATGTCCCTTGCACAGCAGCATCCCTGGCCTCTGGTTCTCAATATTTTGGGAACACAAAGGGGAAAAGCCAGAGGGAGACATGCCCTGAGCAGGACTCTCCACATCACACGTGTATTGCAGGGACCTGCTGCATGAGGATGTCCGTCTGTGTACCTGCAGCGGAGGACAGACTGCCTGCCAGCAGGAATTCAGGGGCAGCAGATAGCAGACACCCAGCATTATCTCCTTCCCACACTGGAAAGGGTGAGTCAAGCTGGTGTAAAAATCATGGGATTGTTATAAAATAATGATTTGTTGTTGTTGTTTTTTAAAGCAAGTTAATGTTATAGGTTCCTTTTATTTCACCCTGGGAGGGGTTGATTTTGAGAGGCTTTCTCTGGCAAACCCCTAGGTCTGGGAAATCTTATTGAATATCCATATGACTGTTCAAAGGTGATGACAGCAGTGTGGAATTTGTGGTAAAATCATGCAATATGACCAAACGGATGCCTCCATGATGTGAATTCACACATGCAGGGATAGAAAAGAGAGGTTTTTAGCAGTAAGTAAAACCTCCAGCTGAGGGGATGACTTCAAGTGCTGGAAACAGGAGCATCTGCCACCCACTACAGCTGAAGGCAGCAGCCCAAACCTGTATGTTGCAATTAACCCACACAGCTAATTAATCAAATCCATCCCTGACAATGTTATCAAGAGCTGCCTGGAAATGATCCTTTATGTCATAGTCTATTTTAAGATCCAATAAATCAGGACCCATCCTGCATAAGCCATGCTCCAGTCTAGGGATCTCCATGCCTCATCATTTCCCACGCAGGGAATTCTCCTGCAGGCGCCCAACCCACGTGCTCAACATTAGAGCTGTGCCCCAGAGCAGTTTTGTGTTGGATTAAGCTATTCCCCTGAAAGAAACTGCATTTCAGCATCCACCTTCATACGGTTTTGGTCTTTTTCTCCTTTTCCTACTAGATGGCGCCTGCATGACAAGCGGAGACGAGCTTTAGCAGCGCCACTGTGGAGCATCTCTACCAGGTCTACTTCATGAAGATCTGATAAGTGACATTCTTCTCCGAAAAGACAGGCAGCTGAGAAAGCGATCACCTTCCGGGAGCTGACTAGGAGCAGGAAGCAGTTTTCTGGTAGCACCGCGTTAACCGATCCCCTGGGCATGCTGGCAGACCCCTGGGGAGGCACAGCGCCCAGCCAGAAGCTGAATCTGAGGTACTTCAGGTGTGCATAAGCCCTCTATAGACACTTCCAGCCCAAGCACCCCCCTGTGCTGCCAGGGTGCTCACGAGTGCATTTCCCTGGTGTTTCTGGATCATCAGCAGAGAACGCACAGCCGATAGAGGGGAGCAGGGAATCAGTGTGTGTGCAAACCCCCATCAACTTTTACTAGCGTACAGTCACCATCAC
>JANHGB010066345.1:2534-14072 GCA_026283785.1 Coracopsis vasa | reverse complement strand
CAACCCATTCCAGTGCCTCACCACCCTCACAGTAAAGAACTTCTTCCTTATACCCAGCCTGAACTTCCCCTGTTTAAGTTTGAACCCATCACCCCTTGTCCTGTCACTACAGTCCCTGATGAAAAGTCCCTCTCCAGCATCCTTGTAGACCACCTTCAGACGCTAGAAGGCTGCTGTGAGGCTGCTATGAAGGCTGCCTCCCATAACACGTAGCTGTAAATCAGGACAGTGGGATGATGACACAAGAGACTCAAAATTAGAAACAGTCTGACAGCTCAGCCCGTTAAAAGATGCACAGTGGGGGAGAG
Organism: Coracopsis vasa; assembly: GCA_026283785.1. Lineage (NCBI taxonomy): Eukaryota > Metazoa > Chordata > Aves > Psittaciformes > Psittacidae > Coracopsis > Coracopsis vasa. Next base: position 13,764 of record JANHGB010066345.1, on the reverse strand, counting down.
AGCAAGTAAACAGGAACTTGCTAGAAGGTCATATTTGTATGTTCTGTGGTCAACTCTTGCAGCCTTATGATGACAATTGTAGTATTTAGGGTTCTACTTGTTAATTTTTATTATTGCTGGCTGTAAATCCAAGGTCCTGTATGAAAATTACAGGATTAAACATGGAATGTGATGTGTAGAGGGATATGCAAGACTTTAGGCATGTATTTCCTGACCTTTATGTATAGCCAATGAAAAATATCCAATTAAACCAGACTCTCAGATTCTCATGTTCTTTCCCAGGTACTGATGAGCCAACTCTAGCAAGTACAGGCTACATTTAACCATGTTCCCTTATATTTTGCAGGGTGTTTTAAATGGAACCACTGGTGGCAAAGCCACAAAGCTTCTCATGGAAGGGACAAGGGTGACTTAATAACAGGCAAAGACTGGATGTACAGAAACTGTGCCATGATCACTGGGTACGTGAAACAGCTGCTTTCCAGTAACCCTGGTTTTGGCCTCACTGCTCCAGACCTGGAAGTATTAGTCAATACAACTAAGGGAATCCAAGTCCATGCTGCCACAGAGGAGTTTTTCCCATTATGTATGAAGTGTTAGGTAATCTTTTTCATTGACTCAAGCCAAGGACTAATATTACAGGAGTTTGCACAACTCTAAATCTCACTGCAGAGCTTTTGCAGAGCAATTGGCTAGCACAAAGCCAAACTTCAAGCAGACATTTTGGCTGTGACTCTTTGATGGTATTAGCTGATATGCCTTAAGCCCCAGCTTAAAAAACTTCCTAACATAAACACGGTTCTTGCTGCCTTTTGATATTGCTTCCATGTAAGAAGTGTTTTAAGAGCTTTGCTACAAATGCAGCAATTCTCTTAAACAAATAAAAACCACAGGGACTTGTAACCCTCTTTCTTCCACATCTTCTCCATTTATTCCTGTTAGGAAGCTTGCCTCTTCTACGACAAAGAAAATCCCCTATGCAGATACAGGATGTTGTAAACCCTTATACTTCTTTTTCAGTCTGGATTATAATCTTCCAGACCTAATTTTAAACACTAATCTGCACATCAACAGCTCCTGGACTGTGGGTACATGAAGGTGTCACAGCATGCCAGTTTCCTAAAGAAAATACCATTTTCCATTCACTAAAATTTGCATGAACAGCTTGAATTTCTCTGAAAATTTGGCTTTATGTGGCAGTTCAGATCAGAATTTACCTTTTCCAATGCAGAAAGGAGACTTAAATCTTAATGGTGTTCATATGTTCTTTACAATAAGGTTTTACTCAGGGTGATAGATTCTTAATCCCTCTCAGAAATCTCAGCTGTTCTATGGGATTATTTACTACATTAGCTAAAGGTGAGCAGAAAAATGGGGCCAGTTCAAAAGATGAAGGAGTTGGGATTTTCTGTTAAACTTGGAGCAACCCTCAAACTACAACTGCAACTATCCTTATGGATAAACAAACCTGAGCCAATTACTGCAGCAGCAAGTCAAATACAGTATCAAACTAGATTAAATATGAGATTAATTTATTGAACATGATCAGAGAACTCTTCAGCAGTCTGTTTTAAACAATCCAGCACATCCCTGCCTAACAGCATTGAATCACAGAATCATTAAATGGTTCGGGTTGGAAAGGACCTTAAGATCATCCAGTTCCAAACCCCCTGCCATGGGCAAGGACACCTCACACTAAACCATGTCACCCAAGGCTCTGTTCAACCTGGCCTAGAACACTGCCAGAGATGTGGTATTTAGCACTTCTTTGGGCGGCCTGTTCCAGTGCCTCCCCACCCTCACTGTAAAGGAAGAATACAGATCATCAGGAGTTGGGAAAGCTCAAGTGTTTAAAACCACAGAGCAGTTCTACCACCAATAGAAATGGTATTTTAATATTTATTTGATTATTTTGTATAATTTTTTCTTATGAATTTAACAAGCTAATTTGCGCTTCAAAAAGAGCCCATCAATATCTGAGCAGCAAATCTAACCCTCACCAAATAGATCAACCAATTCAGATTTTTATTGCCCCGGGTATAGTATCTACATCTGATTTCATAGATCATTGCTCACCTCTGATTCTCAGAAGATTTCCAATGAGCCATCATGAAGCAAAAGCCTAAGTAATACAACTGTTATTCCATTAATGGCATATAGTCTCCCCTTCTCCGAGTTTCAGAGGTAAATAAAACTGCAGACTGGGCATATTGACTCCATTCACTGGAGAAATCCCTTTGGTTTTTCTATACTTGCCATACAGGGGCAGGAATCTTTTCACACAGTTTTTTCCCCGGCAATAAATCCCAAGGAAACACAAAAGCATTGTAGAGAATATTTTTCAATATCCACTACTGCCGGATCAATTTTGTTTCTGAAGGGATTTTCTTGCTCTGTCAGAATCTGAGGGAAGCTAAACACCAGTCAGGATGAAGGCACAGGAAACACTCGCTTCCTGAATGGATTTAGAAGGGAAACTTTGGCAATAGCCAGAGAATTACCATTTATTTTGGCTAAGCAAATCCTCCTAGAGTTTCCTTGGAATACAGGAATCCTCCCCAGGACTGCCTTAGCAGGTTTCTGCACTTGGCAACTGCTGCAAACAGGCTTTCACCTCAGGACCAGATGCAGTGATTCCTCCTGGGGTATCCCACATTAAACATCAACGTGTGTCCCGTACATGAGATGCTGATGGATGAAGTGCACCTTGAGAGCTTGGGACTGTTCTCCTCAGTTCATCACAGAGCCCCAAACCTTCAGGCAGCCTTGGAGGCTTTTAAAAGAATGGCAGCCAGCACCTTCCTCTGCTTATGGGTCCAGGATCCAGCCAAGCACTTGGTAGTAAAGTGTGTCCTATGGGCCTGCAGTCATCACTTCTCCCTTTATATGTATGTAGAGCAGCTCCTTGCTTCTCTTCTCTTCCAACCTCAAAATTAGATTGCTTCCAAAATGATAAAGTTTATACAAATGGGAAAAATAAAGAAACCTTATTTCCTATACCTGGCAGGAAAATAGATTTATTTCTAAGAATTACGGTGGTAACTGCCACTCATCATAGGCACTCATACATCTGCATTTTCAGCTCCTTGAGCACAAGGAGAAGGGGGGAAAAACCCAATTTGAATTTATTATGTAATTTCTATGGCTTTTATGGGAGACAGTTTAACAACTGTCTACTGTGCATGCACATTAACATATGTCTCATATATTATGGACTCAATACCCAACCCAATGTAAATCTCAAAGTTCAGCATGCCCCAAATTAAATTCTATAATGACTTCTAAAGACAACAGTACAATCTGTAATGTCAATACCGTACTGTATTCCGTGGTTATAATTCATTAGGTCAATAATTCACCACAGTCTCCTAAACTTAGTGCTAGCTTCCTCAAAAGCACTAAAATAAATGTTTAAAAGGTCCCCAATAGCATACTCAGACTTATCTATAATTAGCTCTGCAGCATCACAGAAGTACATCACAGAAATGATATATATAAACCAGACCATGATCTTCATTTCACACTTACTCTTTGAGGATCTGCATAAACAATTGCAAAACCTCCTCTAGATCATGATAGCTTTAATCCATGGCACAGTCTGCACAGCCAGGGAGACTCCTTGATGTTTGCTCTCCTTGGCTACATCAAGAATTTAAGCAGAGCTGAAGGCTGATTCCTATGTAAGCAATAACAGGATAGTTTCTCATTAGAAAACCTTCTGATTCCATCTTGCAATTCAGCCCCTGCAAGCAGCTAAGAGCAGCCAGGTCTTTGGGCTGCAGTTACCATGGAAAAGGACTGGCCATGGGACCATGTTGGGTTAAAGGGATGCAAAGCGGAAAGCATCCCTACCCCAGGATTCAAGAGGTCCATCATGGAGACATGGTCTAGTGTAAGGCATCCCTACCCGTGGCAGGGGGTTAGAACTGGATGATCTTCCAACCCAAACCATTCTGTGATTCTATGCAGAGGTTCACTCCTTCCTGCAGCTGCTTACTCTATCCAGATGTAGCCTTCTGGGCAACAGACAACCCTGTTTAACAGCAGTCAGTAAAACTAAAGCACTGATAATCAAGAGAAGCATGAACAGCAAGTGTGAGCATGGTTACATGTATTACCTCACACTATATTGTTAAAAATGAATTATTTATAAATACTAAATAACAATAACTTAACAAAATTAAATACAGGTGTGCAGAAATGCTGGCTGTGGTCTGCGGTGGTCAAATGCTTCCAAAAGCTTGTCTCTACCCCTGGGACAGATACGAGCTCAATGAAAACGAAAAAGAACAAAAGCCAGGCTGGTAAATGTTGATGTACAGCAGCTTAAGTTATCCTACATGCTGCTGGATTTCTCTTTCATCTATATGCCAGGAACAACTGACCTAAGGCAAGACTTTTATTGCAACTTTTGGCAGATCCAGTCAACATCCATTTTTTACAATTCTAATTTGGTACTTGTGTGTGTTTCTGCTGCAGCATCTCTGTCTGACTGTCAACTCCAGGTAGGACTTCACAATATAATTATCCAAAGTTCATTTAGTGAGTGATGAAGATGCAAGATACAGGAGAAAAATAATACCAAGCAGTATGAAATTCCATTCCTAACAGCACTCTGCAACTGGTCTCTCTAAGCAGAAAGTACATGGCAAGCTAGCACTAAAAACCCTTTGTCTGGGCTCCAGATCCTTTTTTCATGTTTCCTTCAGTAATTCAACATCCCTTTTATTTTCCTATCTCTGTTTTCTCTCTACAGCTACCTGACAGGAGGATGGAGCCAGGAGGGGGCTGGGCTCTGCTCTCAAGGAACAAGGTATGGGACAAGAAGAAACGGCCTCAAGCTGCACCAGAGGGGGTTTAGATGGAGATAAGGAACAATTCCTTCTCCAAAGGGTGCTCAGGCATTGGAACAGGCTGCCCAGGGCAGTGCTGGAGTCACTGTCCCTGCAAGTGTTCACACACCGTGTAGATCTCAGTGCCCTCAGCGCCATGGGTTAGTGGTGGCCTTGGCAGCGCTAGGGTAATGGTTGGACTTGATGATCTTAAAGGTCTTTTCCAACCTGGTTGATTCTATGATCTCCAGTAACCTATCTAGAGAACCAATATCACAAATCTTGCTTAGGGAAAAAACCCACATCATTGGAGTCCCCCATGCCCATGTTCTAAGCAAAGCGGCTGCAAACAGCACATGAGACCTCATAAACAGGGATGAGGAAGCACATGGGAACCTTCCTCTGCCTTCTTGGTATATTTTTCTCTGAGCAACTCGCTGACATCTTAGTGACAGGATGGTGCTGTGACACACACCACACAGCACTGAAGGAATGGCTTTGCCTCCAAAAGGCCAAGTCACTGCCAGACTGGGAACCATCCTGGACTGAGGGACAAGCGAGGACCAGGAGGAAACAAAAGAGCTCCAGGAAGAGACAGGGGCAGAAGTGGTTGACAGAACACACATTATTTTGTTAGTTCCAGAATGTCTGGAATCCAAACCAAACATCAACAGGGAAAAAACCCATAAATAATAACATTAATAATTTTTAAGGTATTATTTGCTTAAAAAAATAAATTAAAAAAAAAATCCAAGGCTTTGGATGAAGGTAAAAAAAAAAAAAAAAAAAGATTTACAAAAATGTTTTCCTTTTAAATTAAACCCACACATATACCTACAGCCAAACCCCTCTTTCCTTTCCCGACCACGAAGATGAAGCCTAGCAGCCTGCTGCCCAAGAGCAATATAATAATGACAAGGCAATGCAGAGGTACCTCAGCATCTGCTAGAATAAAGAGCCCCAGAAGGAAGAGCCTGTGACATGCTCCTGGGTGACAGGGACAACGGGGCTGGGGGACAGCAGCAGATGCCATCAGTGTAAGCATGGACCTGCTGCCTCCAAAAGGCACAGTTCAGAAGTCAAGCTCAGTTTGATTCAATTCAGCTGAGCAGGAGGTTACGGAGCTGCAGCTGACAAGTGTTTAATGTTACACTTCAGCACTTAAATAAGCTGATAAGAGTTTGTCATATGCCAAATCCGACTAATGACCACAGGTCCTGACCTTTCCCTCTGGTTAGCTGAGGACAGATCAGGCAGATAACAGTTTATTACCCAGCTACATCCATGCTTCTCGCTCCTGCTCCTGGGACAGCCAAAACTTTTCTTATGGAAAGGTGAAAAGGAGGGATGGGGAGAGCCAAAGTAGTTCTGATACCAAAGACACGACATGAAATGCACTCCATCTGTACTTGCTTTCAGGGCTCCTTGCAAGTGACTGCATCTTGATGCATCCTTCTTGCTTTCACTCAGAGACGCTCCTTTTTGCAAGCATCTTCTAGCTCATGGTAAGAGGGAGTTTCAGGCTGGAATCTGCAAATGCACTGAGTGTGGGAGTTGCTCAACTCCCCATGGAATAAATGGTACAAGCACTAGCAGTGCTAATGGAGGAAGGCGGCCAAGAATAATTCCTCTGAGACATGAGCTTGTATGAATTACCTATCCTGCTAGGACTCTTGGAGGACAGAGGAGCTTGGCAACGCTGCACTTCGAAGATCTCTTTCTAAGCCAACACAGCAATAAAATTAGCGTAAATGAATAATGGCAGACTAAAAAAAGCTTCAGTAATGTAATTTTGCTGCGTGCTAAATATAGCACAAATGCGTGCCTTCTGCTCTGAAATGTACCTCTAACAAAAAGCAAAAGGATAAGATTTAAACCCTTTAACACTTTTCTTTGCACATTCCTTCTAAAGGATTAGCTATTGCCAGGTTTTTGCAATTCTTGAGCAAACCATTTCAGGGTGACACAAGTAAGTTTACCATTGCTACACAATCAAGAGCGGCAGCAAAGTTCAGCACCTCAATACGCTGCTCATGAAGGGATTATAGGAACCACAACTGGAAGTAAAAGTTGCTCTTGGCAAGCATTGGAATGGATGAGTGCTGTGCTACAGCTTCTTCAGCAAGCCCTGTGCAAGTTCTACTTCTCCTGCTTAAACGTGTGATAGAAGGAGATGTACTGGTGCTTCATTCATGTGCGAGCAGCTCCTCGAGCCATGGCAGAACCAGGTTGATGCTGCTGCTAACTCAGGCTGCAAGACATGCACTCCAGACGAGCAGGGCAGCTCACGGCTTCTGCAGGCAAGAAGCTGCCGCACACCCACAGGCAGCCAGTTAAACTCCAAAGCTCGGCTGCCAGCACTCCCCAGCCCTTGTCCCTGCTTCCCACAGGAGACAGAACCTGAGGATCTCAGCCCCACTCCAATGGGAGGAATAGAAGTTCACACAATCTGGAGAGACAAAGCCTTTCAGCAGGCTCTTGTTGGCACGCTGAACTGATAGATCCCATCGTTTCCTTACCTTTAGTTGTTTCTGTCCCTAGTTAAGAAGCCTCTGAATTTGATTTAAAAGAAAGAAAAGGTAAAATACCCCTAGCTTGCTGCAGATAGACTGAACGCTGAGGCAGTGCTAAGGGTCAAAAAGGCTAAATTCCCTGTTCAGCTCCGGAAGCAGTGTCAGCCCTGCCTCCAGGCCAAAAGAATCCTGACCTAAGATGCTGCCTGTACTTCCGCAGGCAGGAACTGCTCATCTCTCACTGCAGCTCCTACTTGATTTACTCCCCTTCAACCCTTTCCTCTCATCCCTCCAGAAGACTTCTTTCTTGGCATCCCCTCCTCAGGCTTGCCATTTCCTAACCCTGCCAAGCCACTGCTTGTCTATTCCAAGTTTTTCCTGTGTTTACAAAAGCGACAGCGTGACCTCTTGTAAAAGTCACTTTTACAACACATCAAGCAGACAGCCAGAAGAGAAACATGCACTTCTCCTCCATGCACGCTGTGTGCAGCATTAGCCTGACTCGCTGGCATGGGAAGCTGAAGGAGCTGGGCCTGTTCTTCCCTGAACTCACTGGTGTCCTGTCCCCATGTAGCACTGGTTGGTGGATCCAGCTGCTGCCTGTCAGGATTAAGAGAAGGTTGTGTGTAACTTACTGATGGCTTCTTTAAGCCAGAGGCCTGGAAGCTCAGCCACCTGAGTGCAGGTACAGACATCATTCAGGAGCCAACCTCATCAATACAAAGGGAAAAGTATCACTCACATGCAGTGATCAAGCAGCAGGTTTTTCAGTGTGGAAGAACAGCAATGGGAAGAGCACTAAGTCCCGGTAGACTCCCTTGAGTTTGCATTTCCAAAGCTATTCAACCAACACGTTCAACCACACACTCAACCAGCAAGATAGAAGCTATTACCATACCTAACTGCTGCAGCTAGCAGATGCCTTCCCCTCAGCAATCTGCTACCACAGCACAGGGCTCTCAGTGCACAGAGGTAGGCAAGAAGAAAGGGGAACTTTAAGACACGATATGTATTTCTGCTACCTCAGGTGTCTGTTAAAAGAGGCTCTAAAATAAGCACCAGAATAAAAGTGTTAATTTTAGAGCCATTCCCTTCTTAACACAAGAAATGTTCTAAGTCAGCACTAAACAAACGCTTAACACTAAGCGTGTATCTCCATAATTTAATGTCGGATGCCATGCCAACATTTGGGTCAGGTCTAAAAAACCTCCAAAGGTTACATGGGAATTTCAGGAACAGACATTTGTTGCACGTAAGAGCTTGGCGCTCTGCAGAGCGCAATAGCTATGCTGAGGACGTGTGGGAGCGCACAGCGTTACAGCCTGCAATCTGGAGTGCCTGCTTCCATCTATCCGCACCTTCCTTTCTGTGATTTCATCTCCCTTGTAGTATTCCCAGTTCTGGACTATGGAGTGTAAATGGTCAGGTTAGAAGCAGTTCTCAGAGGGACAGAAAGATTCCTGTCCCATAGGAGGAAAAAGGTCCCCATTAAGGCCGAGCTGCAAGCCATAGAACATCTGTTCCATGCCATTAGCAGTTGGAGATCACCTTCACCCCCATCCTCACCAGGTTACTTGGGCACTGTCCCTGTTTCAGGAGCAATCCCTGAATGGGGACAAGAGACCTCTCTCATTCCCAGTGAACAGACCTTTCAACATCTGCTCTGCCTTTGCTGGCTCCAGGAAGCTTTGCAGCAGTAGCACTGCTGCAGTGGGGTGGTTTTGTTTTGTTGGGTTGTTCTCCTCTCAAAAGCAGACCCATAAGCAGCTGTAGAGCTTCCATTTAGGTGGTGATGCTCCGAGCTTCAATTTCACTTGAAAGTAGCTACAGCAGCCAAACAGATTTGCTGGCAACCACTCGTGTCACTCAATACACTGCAATAATGTTCTCTGCCAGCAGTTTCGGCTCCACAGAGCCCATGCTGGATCCATGTGAGCAAGGTAGGATTTCACAAATGACCCTTCATGCAAATGAAATATCTCTTACTTCACAAAGCCAAAGGTACTGTTAGCATAGGCTCAGGATGTTCACTCTGACCATAGTGAAGTGCCTGAGGTTCATTTAGCATCTCATCACACATTAAGGTGTATCAAGCCGAGCTTTTGGCTGACCAGCATACGTGAGCAAGGGATGGGAAGGCAAGGCTGATGAAAGACAATCTCCTGTACCTGCCCTCCCCTGCAATTTCTACATACTTTGGGAAGGTTTGCAGCAAGAAGAAAATGAATTCTTTTAGAACATTCACTTAGAAAAGAGTCCAGCAAGGAAAAACAGATTTCATTTTTCAATAAAGATCTTAAGAAGACATTCACTTTTAATGCTGACTGGATGCCTTCTATGAGAAAAGAATTAACCCTGTTTTCTCCTTTCTCATTTCCTCCCAGTTGCTATTTTGCAGAACTGGTATGTATTCCCTCACAAATCTCTTGCCATCAGCATCTCAACTTGTCTTTAGTAACATACAGCAAATGACAGCACGTGGTTATACTTGAATTATGAATAAAAAGAAGCCACATTTGTCCTCCCATGACCAGAGAAGCCAAACTGATTCGGGGGTTAAATCTAAACTGCACAACATGTGTTTAAAACCATGTATGAAAAAAGACTTTTGGTTTGTTTGAACCACTCCTGCATGCCATGGACCATCGGCTTCAACTTCTCCCAGCCTTTGATAGCTCGATGTTTAGCCACAAGGGAGAAGAGGAAGTCATTCCTTTTCGTGGTGAAGAAGGAAAATAAACAGTCCCTTTCCACTCCTCCCAACCCGCTCCTACACACACATACACACACACCCAGGGACCAGAAGACCCAAAACCAAACAAACAAAAGCCCCAGAGGAAATCAACTTTAAAAAAGCCAAGCAAGCATGAAATTCCTTAAAATATAGCACCTTTGAAGGGAACATTTGGCAGCCACTTCAAAATAATAAATGAGGACATGCAACCCGTATCATAATCGCCTTCCGTTCCAGAAATAACTCAAGAAATCCTGTGACACTTAAGAGATCCATCAGGAAAAACCTAGCAGGGCTTATTTGAGCAGGCTCTTGCACGTGTGTGTGCTTGCAGAGGCTGAGATCAGCAGATCTGTGCTGTTGGTCGATCGATCCTGCCATCTTCAAAGGCATTTACTCTTGTTCAAATCCTACTCAGTATTTAAGGTTGGCAAGTCTTCTAGAACATCATTCCAGTTAGCTGGGAAAAGTAATAATGATTTGGGTACCATCAAAAAATACACATCCAGGGCTCCATCTATACAACACCTTCTATCTTATACATGTGTCCAGTGATCCAGTGGAATCTTTATACAAGCTTGTGTATTACATGATTTGTAAAATGATGCATTTCAGCTTCTCTGTGATTTGCTCTTGATTTTTCCTTAAACTATTAAAAAGCTTTCTTTTTGCCTACAATGGCAAGAAAATTCTCAAAACAAGCAGAAATCTGTTAAATTATTATGGGCCTGCAAACATTAGGATTTTAAACAAAACACCATATAGGATGAGGCTTAGGTTATACTATATCTTCATAGTATCTATCAGCGTCGAATCCTGTGTTTGTTTCTGGGCCCCTCACTACAAGAGAGACATTGAGGTGCTGCAGCAGGGCCAGAGAAGGGCAATGGAGCTGGTAAAGAACCTGGAGCACAAGTGTGATGGGGAACAGCTGAGAGACCTGGGGGTTTAGTCTGGAGAAGAGAAGGCTCAGGAGGGACCCTACTGCTCTCTACAACTGCCTGACAGGAGGATGGAGCCAGGAGGGGGCTGGGCTCTGCTCTCAAGAAACAAGGGATGGGACAAGAGGAAACAGCCTCAAGCTGCACCAGAGTGGGTTTAGATGGAGCTGAGGAACAATTCCTTCTCCAAAGGGTGCTCAGGCATTGGAA
>JANHGB010066342.1:54818-76196 GCA_026283785.1 Coracopsis vasa | reverse complement strand
GCATTCACAACTTCCCTGGGCAACCCATTCCAGTGCCTCACCACCCTCACAGTAAAGAATTTCTTCCTTATATCCAAACTTTCCATGTTTAAGTTTTAACCCATTACCCCTTGTCCTATCACTACAGTCCCTAATGAAGAGTCCACCTCCAGCATCCCTATAGCCACCCTTCAGATACTGGAAGGCTGCTGTGAGGTCTCCATGCAGCCTTCTCTTCTCCAGGTTGAACAGCCCCAACTTTCTCAGCCTATCTTCACACGGGAGGTGCTCCAGTCCCTTGATCATCCTCGTGGCCCTCCTCTGGACTTGTTCCAACAGCTCCATATCCTTTTTATGTTGAGGACACCAGAACTGCACACAATACTCCAGCATCCTGCCTTATCTGTCCAGGGGACATAGAGGAGTTGGTAGTGAAGGAGTGAAGCTGTGCATGGGAACAGGGGGAGGAAAGGTGCTGGTTTAGTGTTTGCCTCTTTGTTTTCTACTACCAAGTGCAGTAATTAGGTATTTATTTTAATCAGCAATAAAGTAATTTTCTCCAGGTGGAGTCTCTTTTCCCCATGGCAATAACTGCTAAGCAGTCTGCTTGTCTTTATCTTCACCCACAAGCTTTCTCATTAATGTTCTTCCTACTTTCTCCATCCCACAGAGGGGAGGAGTGAGCTGGATGGGAGTTTGCTTGCCAGCTAAGGCTAACCCACTATACCCAAAAAAACCCTTTCAAAGAAGTCCTGCTGCTTAGTGCCATTTTGCTTGCTATCAAGGCTCACAATACTAGACATGATCTTACACTAACCCTGCAAACTGCACCCAGTACCTCACTCTCAGCTGTCCACAAAGGGACACATCCATTCAGAGTGCTTGTTCCACAAACCCCCTCATTTCATTCAAAGGCTCAAGCCTTTGCTGCCAGTTTTCTGCATCTGCTGGCTGTGAACAGCGGCAAAGTATTTGCAGCCCTACCTACCAAAGGGAGATGGACATGGCTGGTGGGGCTGCTGCATATGGCTGGTCCTGTGTGTGCATCTCGTTTTCCTATAAGCCCATTATCCCATTCAGGCATGGAGGCAGAGCTGTAGGCACTTGCTCGCCTCTGTGGCCTCTGTAGCTTAACATTGCTGGAGCCTTCTTTCTATTTCCAGCAAAAGCTGTAAGGAATGGGTACACTTGAAAGACTACTTGGGATCCTAGCAAATTCACAGACAGTGAAGGGCTACAGCTGCACTGAGGTAAGAAAAAGGCATAAAACCAGAGAGAAACAAGAAAGCAAAGAGACCAGCCTGCAAAAACCCATGGACCAGCGTTGGTGGGACAGTTGAAGAGGGTACCTCTATCGGGTAGGAGTTTAGAGCACAATGAACACAAATGAGGTGTGCTGTGAAACAAGGAGAGATACACACACGCTGCCCAGAGAAAATGCCCTTCCTGGTTGCTGGGCTTTTCCATTGTCTTGTCTGTCCTGTCTCACTCTGCATCCAACTGACCAACTAATCACAGCTTCTCAGTTGTTAAACCCTTTCTGGGAACATTTCTTTTTCCAGAACCCTTCACAAAGGGCATAGTGATTTTAGTGCTGGGTAAGGAGGGATTTGGGGGTTTGGGGTTTTTTGTGGGTTTTTTGGGGTTTTTTTATGTCTTCTTCCCTTTCAATTTTATTTTTTCTCCTGATTTCAGAAACATTCCTCCTTACTATTGGACCAAACTAGGATCTTTTTGAGCCAGAAAGCTAGAAACTAAGAATCCTAACTAGGCGAGCTGAAAGCAAAGAACAGGGGCTTGATATGCCAGCTGAGAGCCATAGTCACCGGACTCCTGCAATGGCTCAGACTTTTTTTCTGGCTGATTCACTTTCTCTAAACAGGACTAGAAATGTTCCATTCATTGACATTGCTTTACGTAGTCCCAAAACACATTCAGTTTCACAGTTTCTAATATTTTCCGAATAGCTCCAGTTGTTGTTTTCATGTAAAAAAAGTATGTGCTTCCTGGTGAAGGGCAGAGTAGGTTGTGTAGTAGCCTAGGAAACATGAATCACTTTCCCTTTGCCGCTCCTCTGCAACACTTCATTCTCCCAGACACTGAGAGCACAACAGAAAAATCAAGTCTAATTAACCTCCATTCTCGGCCTGACTCCTTGATATAGTTCATTTAAATCCTGTCCTTCATACTTCTCTGCTCTCTTGCTTCATGCTTACTGAAGTGCATATGTGGATTTCTAATAACCCATGTTTACATGGATGATTGGTAACTAATTCATATGACAAATTAGAGAAATGGTGCTTTGTGCAACAAAGGATTTTCTTTGCTTGTCCACTTGAAAATCAATTTGTGAAACTTCTTCTTTCTTCCTTTTCTTCCCAACCAGAATAAAAATAATTCCTTCTTCATCTTTCATTATTAGTTTCAAGTTAGAAATTCTTGGAAAATCAAGCCTTGAAATTTGTAAGGAAACTATCATGTAAAAAACAAACTATTGAGATGTTTTGACTTTCAGCATTCCTCCTACTTCCTGGGCTTTTGGAAACTGAAACAATTCACCGAAATTTATAAACATTTGCAAAAAAATGTTTCTGAATCCATTATTTGTTTGGAAAAAAAGAAAATGGATCAAACAAGTCAACCTTAATTGCACATCCCCTAGAGATAATACTACTTTGGCAAACAACAGAAGAGACACATAAATAATTCCATTTTGAATTTCTGCTTTGTTTTCCTTGGGGATTCTCTATAGGCAATGGACAATGAGGAAGAGGTATTTTTGCACCCAAATGAGGTAGAGTTATTTCTCCATCCATAAATGCTTTCAGTAGAACATTTTTTTCCAGTTCAGTTCAGTTCAGCATTGTGAACTGACATGTACAGGACATACTGACATTTAGAGCATTGAGTTTCTCAGAAATTTCTCAGAATTACCTTCCCAGGAATGAAGGTAATAATGCTGTGCTATAATCCAGACAAAAGCTTTTAAATAAACCCACCCAATATCTCATTTTTCATTCTGATATGAAAAGGGAAAAGTTCTGAAATCTCCCACAGTTTTAATGGGGAGTAAAACCACTTTCTGACTGCCTTTTACCTCACTCTCCTAAAATGGTACTGAATGTTTCCCCTTCTTTAGAGTCACATGCAAACCCCTCTGGGAGACACAGTGTTAAAACTATTTTTTATTATGGGCTGTCTTCTCAGTAGATGGGCCTTCTTTATATTTTTGATGTATCTTCCTTTTTGTTCCTAAAATTGGAAGAGAAGGCAGATGTACATACAGAACAGTTATATTTGTAACAGACATGCTTTCATCTTACTCTTTGGGAAAATTATGCTATTGACAAGCTGTCTCTTGTGTCTGAAGCACTGTGGCTACCAAGGCTCTGCCACTTGCTGTGTTCCCTAGATGATAAGGTCATATCAAAGTATGCTGATAGTCCTGTGGTCCCACTTTTGCCTTAAAGCCTGCACAATCAGACTCTGGGGGGGATTGCTTCCCTGAAACCAAGGCCAGCACCTCACAAGGACATGAAGCACTGCTTCCAAAGACACTTACGAAGTTTGGTGAGGCTGAGCTTCAAATGGAATGGCTGCTTGCCCTTCAGTAACCCAGTCTATGTCCTGAAAAACTCATGCCCATAAGAAGGATATTAGCATAACATTAGTAAGTGAATGGTAAGGGAATTTAAATGAATATACTAGATGTCTAGACTATTGAATTGGTTTGGTTTGTATTTTGGGCCAAAGACACGGAAACAAAGGTGTTAGTTGTCCCTGAGGCGGCATCTGGAGCAAGGTTACCTACTGTTCTTGGTGAGGAAACCTTGTTGCAGAGCAGAGGGAGGTTCCCTCCAGTGGCTGCACCCTGCAAACAGTATGCAGGTGAGCCAGTCTCTACTAAACCGCATGGGCACAGGGCTGCTTCAGGCATGAACCACAAAAGCAGCGCAGACTTAAAGAGTCCAAGGTCACACTCAGCTCCTTTAAGAGACATTGTGTACGGAGGGTTTCGGCTACAAACCAAACATCTTAACAACATCATATAGTGCAGAAAATGACATTTCCAAGTGTATTTATTGAGAAATAGTAAAGTTGTACATAATTTTACAAGCTTTTATTGTTAATTTACATTTTCTTAAATTATGTAGGCCCTAATAAACTATAATCTGCTAATACAAGACAGAGACCCTTGGTTTCAGTTACACCTCCAAAATGCTGCTATTTCTGGGATTTTGGCTCATGTCAGTTCAGCTCCTCTTCAGAGATACTAAATACCATATTCATTTAGAGCATATCCCTGGTGTCAATCCTGTAAAGCAGAGACGATTTTTGAACCTAAACCCTAGATCTGGATACAACCTCACAGCTAAAATCTAGTCTTCGTATCATAGGCCAAGTCCATATTCTTCGTAAACTCTGCAATTCTGTTTGGCTGCAGGACTTCATCTGCCCTGAGATGAAGTATACTTGTATAAAGGATTTTGATTTGGCCTCATCTCCCTTGTCAGTGCTTGCACTGGAACATACTCCACAACTGCTTTAGATGCAAACACTGGTTTTCACACTGGGTTCTAACGGACACAGATCTGGGAGCTAATTGCTACCTATATCTTTGTGCACAATCTCAACAGGCATCTAAAAATAAGCAAACTTTTTAGCTTTTCCTGCCCTCTTTTACTGTTATACTGAACTGCGCAGAGTTACATCAATTTAAGGTACTATTTTGTGACTGCTATCACACAGTATTTGTATTCTGCAAGCTGACTACTCAAATACCTAATGAGTGGTCAAGTTCTGTAACTGACTGAGAACTGCTAGAGTATCAGCAAAAGGCATTATATTCTATATTTCATTTGCCCAAAATACTTGGAAACATGACATTGTGTTCAGTCTTCATTGTTGAGAGACGCTGAAAGGACGGCAGTCTCTGACTAATACGCTATTGAATTAAAATGCACTCAATGTCAAAATGACCAGCCTTCAGTTTAATCTACTCAGGCCCATCTGGAACAGTCCAGCGTGACTATGTCTCTGCCTTGGTTATTTTCTCCTCTGTACTGTTCATGCGGGAAAATGTATCAGAGCAATTTCTCTGTAAAAGGTAGGCGTGTACACCATTTGCTTAGCAGGAAATTACCTGTGCTCTGAAATTTTCTTTTATAATTCTAGTATTGTGAAGAAGGCTTTTGAGCTAAATCCTTGAATTTTTTTTTAGATGTAAGTTTTTGTTGATTTTTTATTTTTACGGTTAACTTCTGCTATGGTATCAGAACTTTGTTATGCTCTGCAAAACTTCCCCTGCTTCTGCCTCCCTCTCCTCTCTAGGAGTCCAGTATATTAACTGAGCCACAGAGATCTAAGCACAACTCCAACGAAGGCACTGCAAACCTTTTATGAGAACTGACAGTGGTTGCTGGGCTATTTTTTGTTCTTACATATGATTAGGAAAAGAACACTGAAAAGCTGAAAAAATAATTTAGAGAAACAAAATTGCTTCATGCATGTAAATAACACTATGACTTGTCAAAAAGAAAAGGAAAAAAGAGAAAGATTCTCATGCAGTGTTATGATGCTGGAAGTTGAGAAGGGCTTTGTTTGACTTTTTTTCTTATTCCAGTAGCAACACTTTTTTCACACCTGAAAAACTACAACATACTGGTACTACAGCTTTTTATGAAAAATGTACTTCCAGACCAAACTTGACTAGATGGGTACTGTAAATATAAAGAAGGTATGCATCACGTTTACTTTTTAGATATGCAAATCCTTCACCCAAATAGTGTGTAATGATTTCACACATGGCAAGCGTCCTGTGACAGCTTTAAACTGCCCCGTGATAATTAATTATAATCAGTTTGTTATGTGGTGACTTGCATATCCAATTCCAACACATCAAAGAAATCCCATTTTTATGAATTTATTTTTGCCTTGGACTTTCAGTGGCTCCAGGCTTTCACCTACCAACTAACTTTCATACAACCTACAAAGTTTAATGAAGTTACTACCTGGTAACTAGACATACGGTGGCTTCACAGCACAGAGAGGGAAGATCTTCACCTCAGTGCTGACTACCGTGCTTGTGTAGGCATCCTGGAGTTTACATTTAACATCTTCTCTTGCACACACCTTTTCACACGGTCAGAGAAAAGACAACCTCATGTGTCTCCATGTACAAAAAGCAGTTTCTGTTTTCTGCCATGAGAGACAAACAACTTGCTGTTGTTTCAGAGTGCTCAAGCTGCACATGGAGCCCCTGTGTGCAATGTACACCTTGCTCATTTTCCAAAGTTGGAAGGTAGCACGTTCAAAACTCGCAAGGTAATTATTATGGTATGGACTGTAATTTTTAATAGAAATTATGAAAATTTAGTTACTATATTTCTCAGTATTTCTTCATAAAAATCCCCTCCTTACCGTCTGCTCAGACGCCTGACATGCTATTGTAATTTCTGATTCAAAAAACATTTAGGGTTGTTCCTGTGTAATCCTGTTGTGCAATCAAAAATGGGTGAGGAAAATCCTACTGACCCAAAACGGAAGACACATAAATGTGGAACAGAATGGAAAAGTTACTGAAATGCTGCTGTATTTACCAACAGGACTGTGCTCCTGAAATGTCCAATGTTACCATGCCAGCAATTTCAGCAACTTGTGTTGATCATGAATATGCCAAGTGTAGTATCATTTGTTCATCTGACTGCTGAGGGAATCTTTAGTAAATTTTTATTCCTCACAAACTTGTGTTTTATTCCCTATTTGGGCTTAACTCCACGTTTTCACCTTCCAGTAATACCACCCGAAAACTCTCTGCTGGGTGTAAATTTGTTCTGTTTTGCACAGCTGGTGCGCTCACTATATGGCTTTCAGTGGAATAAGTTATTCATGAATATGGCTCTTAGTTCTCTTGTCAGACTATCAAGAAATGGTGTTGAAGGCGTTGAACAGGTTTTTTTAGCTTTCAAGGTAGCGGTCCCCAGTATCAACCTCCCAACATACTCTTAACTTTCCTCAAACAATCAGTGGAATTATTCAGAATCCAAATAAAAACACAAACTTTCCTTTATTATTTTTTCTTACTGCAACAAATACTTAAATGCCAAAGCATTTAAGTGCAGCCCTGCTCTTTGTTTTCTCTGAATTTCAAATTTGGTCATGTCAAAAATTATCACAAAGGTTGTTTTTTTTTTGTTTGTTTATCTACATAGTTTTTAACCAAAATTACATTATAACACACAAACACAGTCTTCTCTTTAAGGCACAACACATCATTATGCACATTCTGTTTGCCAAACTTATAAAAGAGACAATATTATATAACCCTCTCCCTCCCCTGCCCCCCAAAAAGAAAGAAAAATTGCATCCACTTCCAAAATCAGCTGCTAATAAAGTCACAGTAAATTATTTTCATCAATAATTTACACAAATTACAGGTCTAGACAGGATTGTCATTATACAGTCTGAGTGCATTCCAATTCAGATTTTCTGGGTTAGGTAGGCTAAAGTCTGGTTCAAACCTCAGTGCTGAGAATATATCCCATTTTGAGGAATGTTGTTGACCACCACCTTGTTGGCTGGAAAATGGGTGTTGGTGCTTTGCCAGTTCGAGTCCTTTGTTCACTCCTGTCAGGGCTCACTTGGTGTGTATCAGCAACCTCCACAGTTTCAATTCATTTAAAAACGTTGCATATATAAGACCATAGAGCTTCCTTACGTAGCACTAACGTTTTAACTCCATTCAGCAATCTGAATTCTTCAATTTGGAATTTTTAATTCCAAATATTTCTTCCCTTCTTAAGACAATTCATATGTGTAAAGCCAGAGGCATTGAATCACACATAAAAATTCAGTGTACTTGAAATATATATATATATAAAAAAAAGGATCGCCAACTTTAGAACACAGTTACAAATACTCTAGTTCCAGTGCTTGATGGAGAGCCAAGAGGTCCGAATGACTGGATATCCTCCAGAAAGGCATGTTGTGCTGTGTTTGTTAGAGGGGAGAAAAGGTCAGGAAAGATGAACACTGTGACACAGGGTGATATGTGACACATGAGGCTAGTCAGATTACCACCACGTATTTTACACCACTGTGTTTCTGGATTGATTTTTGCTAGTAAAGTACTGACAAAAATCAGACCAAAATAGATCTGAGCTTTATAGTTCAACTGAAGTTAAAGTAATTAGATAGTCTTTCTTAACAGTTTTTTTTGAAAGAGCCTCTTGCTTAATAAGGACTATTTGCTTACTGTTAACATGCAAACCTATACCAAGGAGCATTAATAGGAAAGCCCGTTCTGCTCCATTTATTAGACTTTGAAAAATAGCAAACCATCATTTAAAGGTCCATGATACTTTCATTAAAAGAGCTTCACATGAAACCCTTTGAAACAGAGTTGGATTATTTTTTACTCTATGGGGGGTGGGTGTGTGTGTGTGGAGGGGGGAAGGAATCTCTCTGGATGAAAGATTTCTGGGTTAGAAAAAGAAACATTTCTGGTTTAGAAAATGGTAATTTGTGTCACAGAAAGCATCACTGTCTATGAGAGATGCAGATATATGCACTATTCCCCTTCATCAAATCATCAGAATAGAAAGAAAACATTCTTTCATGTTGTGTTCAGATCTATTTGCAGTGTGCTGTATTCATCCATCTCTTCAAATTCTGTATCTATCCATGCAATATAGCCAATATTAAGAAAAAAGCATGCCAAACTGGAAAGTACACAATCCAACCACCTTTGTTTAGCACAAACTATAAAAGACCCATCACCAGGACTGCACCTATAATAAGGAACCATTTGGAATGAGCATTTTGGTTTATTCTCATTTTGTTTCTATTCTAGCTAGAACACTAAAAAGGAACTTTATTTTGCTACTCCTAGCACAACAATATTTACATCTCTTGTCCTGCACAGACATTGTGAGACAAAATTTTCAGTCTCTACACACTTCCAGGGGTTAAACAGGGAAGCATGGTGCAAATTACCCATTTGATTTGTTTCTGAATATTGAAAACTTATCTGGTGAAATTTTGACTTGTATTATTATCATGAAAAAATTGAATATTTCTAAGGAAACGGTTCTTTTTTTAGCAACACAGGTTTGGTGCACAATCTCTATGTTGCGTTATTTTTTCTTTTGCAGATATGTCTTTCTTGAATCAAATTATATGTTCATCATATTTGGTCCAGCAAACTACAGATCTTCATCTATGTTAGCAAAAAAACCTGCACAGTCCTTCAGATGTTTTTCCACATTCTCCATGACTCCTCTCTTAAAACTTCTATGATTTCACCATTTAAAGAGAACACACCACCCGACTATAATAAAATAGCCCTTTCTGTCTCTTCTGCTTATCTTTGATTTCCTTGAAGTGTCAGACATTTTAGCTGCAATAATTTTTCATTTATTTTTACAATAATTATGATTTTTTTCTTTCCAAACTGAAGTGAAGCAAATGCTGAATCCAAATGGTTCGTTAGATTTCACTAAGTTTTGGTCTCATCATGCTCTTGTTGCCTTGCATCTGTGGGCCGAAAGTATTTGTCATTCTGCAATTGTGCAACACTGACAGAAATGCAAACAGAAAGGCTTGCATTAGTAGCTAGGTATCACACCAACATTTCAGAAGACAGGTTACCTTTTTTGCTGCCTGTTCTTCTTCTACACCATCCCCAATTACAACATATACTACTTTTCTGCCAAACCTTTGCATTATTCGTTCAAAGCAACTTTCTTTCCCTGGAAGATAAATGAGATAAGAGTTCAGAGTGAAGTTACCTGATTAGCTGCATGTTCCTCATCTCGTCCATCTCCAATCACAACATAAGTTATGTTAGTGCCAAATCTGGACACTATACGCTCAAAACAGCTCTCTTTGCCTGAAAAACAATGCACTACTTATTCAAGCTATCAAGTGAGTTATGGTGAAACCTTACAAAGGATTAGTGCAGTGGTAAGACATTGTTACTACTACTTTTTTGAAGTTTCTAGCCTTGGGATTTAGAGCCAAAACTAGCAAGAAGCAATTAATCTCCTTAGTGACACTAAGCTGTTCCAGGTAAAACTAAATCCCTTTCTTAGTAGTTACAGGAAAGCCACTAAGATAAAGAAATCAGCAGCACTGCAAAAAAGTCATAGCTCAGTAAATGAAGACTAGAATTTAAATATTTCCCTATTATTGCAGTAGTATTTTTTCAAGGAAAGCAGAAGTTTTAATTCTAATTTATCTGCAACAATGGGTGATGTAGCAATGGAGAAACTGTTCAAAGCACAACGGACAAGCAAAATAAAATTGAACAACACATTCCTGGGAGAACTTCATGAAGCATTTGACTCTTCTGAAGAAATGTGTAAGCAAGCAGGCTAAACCAGTAACAACAAAAAACAGGACTGAAACGGACCAAGCAAAATCATCTCCCAACCTTCTAATTGTATACAGGTTCAGTTTTATAAACAAATAATTGTGCTATCGATCCTCAAACTGCCCTAATGATTTCACTATTTCCACATATGATCTCCATATTTAATTAACCCTTTTCCTTTAGGAGGTTTCTCTTTGTCATGCGACCTACACATGCGCTATTGCAAAGAAATCATCACCTATTGTGAGACCTTCCATCAATGTAAAGAAACATTATTTCTTTCCCCTCTGCAAGAGCTTTTTACCTTGTTTGTTATTATGTCTATCCCCACCCCAGGTTTTTAATCTCTTCTCACAAGCGCATGGTTTCTAGATCTCCCATTCTTACTGCTCTCCTCTTGCTTTTTAAAAGCTGGCCCACAAAAAAGGGCTTATGATTAGGAAAAGCATCGTGAGTATTAACTGTTGAGTGAGGACAAGATTTCAGTGTGTGCAAGCAAGAGCTGCAATTATAGTCCTGTGCTCAACACAGTGCAGAGACCACTGAGATGAAAAATAGAGAGAGATCTTGTACCCCAGAGTTTGCTGTGCTCCCGACAGGGGTGTAACAGCGGCCACACTGTTCCCAGAAGGAATTCCTGGTGCAGAATTACTTCGACAGCGCCTCCAGAGACTGTGCTTCACTTCACCACCCCCTTCTGTGCTGTTGGCACTATTTGTTAATGCTCGTTCCTTTGGTCCAAGTGCAATCTCAGTGACTGAATCCAACATGTACAGGCTGTATGACAGATGACATTCATTCCAGAGGCTGCACAGTACTATGTGGCATTTGGGATACTTTGTGCCTTCACTTAAGTTTTTAAAGTATTTGAGGCTTTCTGTCCTGAGGACAGCTATAGCTAATTAAAGAATCACTGAGTGATTGTTTTTCCTGACACTCTTAGAATATGCAGTTTTTTCACTTGTTAAAATAATTTAGGAAATATATTGTAATGTATATTGTAATGCTTTCGTCAATGAAGTGTCACAGTATATGTTATACAGGTACATGTCATAGGTACAGAACTTAAGCATTCCTGAAGTAATAACTGGTAAATCATGAAATCTGCCAAAATTATCAGTCATTGTAGGCTGAGTCACATTTCACAGGAATGGTAACTTTTCTTGGTTTACAAGAAAATTTCAGATGCAATTTCCAGAAGCCATAAATTTCCAAACTGTAACACACAAGAGATATACAGTTATCAACAGAATAGGGAAATGCCCTTGCGGCATCCATCAACACAGCTTCTGTTGGCAGCAGTTGTCACTACCATCACTGATGTCCTTATGCTTCCAGAAAAACCTTGTGAAGCAGAGGCCCAGCTTACATAGAGCTCAAGGTCAGAGCAGAGGCCATTTTAAATAAGTTCTGCTTATATTTGAATTCACAAAACACTTTTGTTCATTCTTTTCTGCACACTTTTTGTTTTCTGCACCATATTTCAGAGTTTCTGAGGCTTTAAATCGGTTTGGAGACGTTTATTCCTTCAGGTATCATTGAAAATAAGGTGAATTTGGAGTTTATCGACATAAACACATCTGAACATATGCAATTCCTAAATCCTATAATTAACACTGTAAGTGTCAGAGAAGTGTCTTGGAATTCATCCACTGCTGGCAAAAATATATTGGTAATGCAGCGTAGTCAGAATGGGTGAAAGAATAATTTTCTTACCTATTTTGGTTGCACTGTAAATATTTTCAATAGGAAAAGCTCCTCCTAAACTGTATAGTAGAACTTTTGCAAGTGCTGGGATAAGCTGGGTTGTTGTTACCAACACATTTACACAGTTACTCCTAAAATGAGAAAACCAGTTTAAGTTTAAGTAGTCTAAAACTGTTACCCAAGTGCTGAGCAGGTAAACCAGTTGTGGAGAGAATATACAGGAATCCTCAACATTTACTTTCACTCAGCACCATCACTTCCAGAAAATCTTGGCAAAATCCTTTAAAAGATTATGCAGACCTGATTTATAGGAAATATTCCATACTGGTTTATAAAGGGAAAAAAAAAAAAAAAAACAGGTCCTAAAATAGAGACAATTAAGATCACTCAATGCCTCTGAAAATAGGCACTCAAGTGCTTTGAAAGCATCATTTTTATGCTGGTAATTAATTGGCAGTAGCTACTGGTGAAATAAAAGGATTAGGAGAATGCAAAACCGTAATTTGTTAGTCCTGTCTAGAGAGGAAATACACAACCAATACACATTTCAGTACAATGACATCACTTGCTTCATGTTTCAAGAGTAGAGGAAGAGATAAGAATAATTATGTTAATAAGCTAGCACTGAATGCTGAAGATGAAAACCTGAATAGCCAAGTTGTGCTAGCAGTTACACAACAGAAAACTCAGAGCCTTGCTACTGCATGCACTGACAGGCTGGAATGTGAGCATGACCATGGTGTGAATATGGAGCTAAGAGCAAATAGTTGTGACTTCATAGAATCATAGAAAGGTTTAGGTTGGAAGGGACCTTAAAGATCATCTAATTCCAACACCCCTCCCTGCCATGGTCAGGGACATCTTCCACTAGACCAGGTTGCCCAAAGCGCCATCCAGCTTGGCCTTGAACACTTACAGGTATGGGGCAGCCACAGCTTCTCTGGGCAATCTGTTCCAAAACTAGAAACTTTTTTACAGTAGACTCAAATACATACCTTGTGCTGATAATTGATAATGATTTAAGTGCATTTGTTAGCCAGGAGTCTGTGAGAGCTTCAATCTCTGCTCTTAATTGCAACCATGCATCTCTTTTAGCGGGCCCCAGGAGTCCTTTTATGTAAAAAAGCAAGAAAAGAAAAAAAAATTAAATTCTGTATTAGCTGGAATGTATAGATTTTAAGGTTACTGTTTATATTTTGAACTCCATTAGAACTTGAAAACACAAAGACAAAATCTGTTTCTCAAGGCTCAGTAAATTGCTCCCTTTTTATTTGCACTCCACTGTATCAAGCAATTGCAGACAATATTGCAGATACTAGTAATCAGTCATCTGATTTTTTTTTTTTTTTGTCTATTCAGGCTATTTTACTACATTTCGAAGTATACCTTTCAGAAACACGTATTTTTAAAACCTATTCTTCACATACATCTTACTCTCAGTGTCATGGTTTAAGCCCCAGCCAGCAACTGAATACCATGTAGCCACTCGCTTTCTCCATCCCCTGGTGGGATGTGGAGGAAAAGGAAAAAGGTAAAACTGAAAAGAAGATCTATGGCATTGGGAGCACAGGCAGAGACAAAAGAAGACATTAGAATAAGCTTGCCTTTGCAGTATCTGCATATGTTTAAAACTGCCCTGCTTGTGACTGTGTATAGGTGAAACTCAGGTTAATACATCTGGAAATACATTTGTTTGCTGATGACTTGATCTTCATGTCCTGTTGTAGTTACCAGTGATAGCTCCTTTGATAGCATTTACAGCCCTGAAATGGCTGCACATTTTATGTTCTCATATCTCAGTCAGTCCTTAAAAGCACCTTAAAATCTCCTGTTGGGTATGAACAGTCAGATTTTAAAAAAAATACCCAACCTGTAAATGTTGAGACATGAATTTTTGGAACCAAGGTATTTTAGAATTAGATCTGATCCTGGAAGAGCAGGGAAGCAGGCTTCCTGAGCTTTCGTATCCCTCTTCTCTTTCACACCCTATGTTGACAAGAAGTGGTGATGACTGTCTTAAAAAAACCTGGAATGAAGCAACCTAAAAAAAAATACCTAGTTAGGTCTAGCCTTCTGTTGCCTTCTAACAACTATTTTGAGATACATAGATACATATGTTATAAAAAAGATTATTAAAAAGCTAAGTAGAGGATGAATGAAGAAACAAGCCCACTAAGGATGAAATATATTTCAAAAGCAGGATTTGTGGATGAGGATAAAAACCATGATACAATGAACCATATTTGCACTCTGGCTTTGCAGTGATTGTTCCTCTTAGTGCGTTTCCTTTTGTTGTGCTCTCGGACTTGTGCTCTTACTAGTGTTAAAAGTTTTACGAAATCCAAAAACTTCAGAATCTTAGATGCATCAGGAGATGAACTAAAACACTATGACATTTCATTAATACTGTTGCCAGAGGTATTAATATATAAAAACTCTATTCATGATACCAAAGAAGGGCAAGGCAGGGCAAGAGAAAGCCAACCATTTGCTATCACTCTTTAGTCCTATTGCTCCTTCTTTTGTCAAGTAAAGACTCTGAACTACTCAAAGTGAAAATGCATATTGCAGATTTACATAACTTAGGTAAGGACTAAGTCATTGCCCATTTTAGTTGTACGGTTTTGCCATTTCTGAGAGACTGCAGGAAGTGCTAAACCCCCACGAAACGGACTGCTTTTACTGAAGGTGAGCTTTACTTTGAGTTTTAGGTTCCTCTGAAATAAATTTCAGATGAATTGAAAACGCCCATGTTATAGAATGGGAGACTGTTCACTTGGACTCTTTCCTGGCTGGGTTGGACTGAGCTGATCCTCAACTGTGGCTGTAGCCTGAAGTTGCCTGAAGACTTGTTAAGTATTCCCTGTTCTGAGAATTTCTACTTGAGGGAGTCAGTCAACATACTGCCCTCCTCAGACAAAGGATGGCTGTCCCTGCAAGTCACATCGGATTCTTCAGGACAGATTCTTTCAGTTCTGCTGTTTGACTTCCTACACGCCTGCGGCCATGGACATCAGTGAGTCCACAAATGCAGGGAAGCTCTCGGTCCAAATGAGATTTGTATTCCTTGATAACACAATTAACTGTGTAAGCTACAGAATCAACAAAAGGGGCTAGTGGCATGGCATTCATCCACTGGTAAAAACAGACAAGAAGGTACCCAGCAGAGTTTAGCAGAATATTGTGTTGTTACCAACCAGATCGTGAAATTATAGGATGGAAAAGGCCAGCCACAAGTAATTTGTACTGCAGAAACTATACAGCCTCTTTCCTGGAGTAACTGCATGTCTGAGGTAGAAAAAGTGGCTCAAGCACTCAGTAACGTGAACATATCCAAGCTGGGTCTGAAGGAGAAAAATGAGCTCTGTGAAAGCAATATGGAGGTCTGTTCAGTTTCCCATCTCTGGTTCTCCTTCACAACAGCACAATGTTGGCTCTGCCATTACAGTCAGTAGCTTTCAACAGCCCAAGGTCCAGTCACATCACTTTCCATTCACTTTATGGCTTCCAAGGCACATTCCCTCTGTGGGAGTTCACTGCCATACAGTTTAACCTAATCAGCATTCTGAATTAGTTTTGACACTTCAACTCACCTCCTATGTTGTTCTTGTAAGTATTATACAACTCTTTTACTCTTCTGTAACGGAAAGCCAGCTTCCTCATCCAGTCAACCCCTCCTCTTACACCTGTTGGCAGACAAAGGTTTGCACTACTTGCAGCTGCATGGAAGCCATCAGTTGCAAAACTGTAGGTACTGCAAACACCCAAAATACAGTAAAAATAAATACAATGTATTCCTGTAAATGCTCAATTTATTTAATCTTTGAAGAAAAAAAAAATGCTGCTTACCTTAGATCTTGTCCATTATCATCAGAAGAAACATCATCTATATGAACTTGATCACACTCCTGTTGAAAAAAATCCAAATGATAAACTATAAGAGAGTATGATCACCATATGCTTAGTGCAGATGTTGAATGATCGGTGCAGGTCGCAAAGTACACCAGAAGATGGCAGCGTACGTACACCTATAGCTTCCTATCGCCACCAATTTCTTAAAAACAATACAACTTTCAACTCCTACACTGTGTAAATTATTAGCTAAAATAGGCCTTCAGAAAAGCAATATGTAATTTTAGTGTGAGTTTTAGATTAAAATTATTTTAATTGAAAAATACCAACAATTGCAAATCTCATTTATAGTTTCTCTGGCATTACCAATACTACAAAGTCAGCTAAACTTTATTTCCCCAATTCCTAAAAGCTAGCAGTGATGAACCTCAACCAGCATACAACTTCTTTTAAGTCTCCAGGAGTTTGGATGCTTATCAGATTTTTTTAGTGATTTATTCAAATGCCTTGGGCTGGAAAATCACAGATAATCAAGCGGTCCTGGAGAACTTTCATTATTTCCTGGTTTCAGAAGAGATGGAAGTACCTCTGGGGAACTGAGGTACATTAGAAAACTGAACTCCCTTCATTTTATAGTTGGATAGCTAACAAATATACTTTTCTGCAGCGTGGTTATGGCACAAAGATAGGAAAATGTGGGGGAAGCACAAATAAATAAGTCAAGCCACCACACAATGGCAAATATGAACAGGCATCGTATGACTGTTTTCTGTAGCTGCTAGTATAAACATCTTAACCCAAAGGTGCACCTCAAATTCAGTGTTCAGAGATTTTATTTTGCTGTATGTAATTTTTAATATTTAAAATAGCTGTTGTTAACATAATCCTATTTATGAAAAAGTTCAAGGACGCATTTAAAAATTACTACCCAACAAATGCTTTCCAATAATTTAACCTCTTCACTAGGACAAAATGAGGCTGAGCTTTCAAAATGCTCAAATCTGTGCCTCAAATAAAGAGTCATCTGAGTCATCAATGTCAAACAAAGTTGCTGACAAGCAGCACTTAACTCAGACTCTCTGTGACATGTCGGAGTATGCAGTTCTGAGCTTCCAGTCTCGGTCTCACACCAGTGTTAAGTTGTCCAGATAAAGGACAAATCTGACTAAAGAAGTGATTTCCAAATGCATATGCCACAAGTTCTTAAGAGTTTAAATTCTGGAAATTAACATTTCTTCTTTCTGTTTTGTTTGTTTTGCACTGAATGAAAACGTAACAGACTTCTGCCCACATGAAGTTGTTAAAAAAATTAATTAGCATTTTTTTTATAAAATTAATGCATATAATTTCAGTTTCAAAGACATAATTTCATTACATCCTACAAGTAATTATAATTAAAAATTTTGTTCCAAGACTAAAAGAATGAGTGGCTAAACTCTGCTCATCTGGCTTAATCTGTTAAGACAGGCATGAAAGATTTGTGTTCGAGGAACAGAAATGAAGCATACTTCTCCCCACTGGAGAAATAAAATTTGTTGGGCTGGTCTGAGGAGATTATTTTGAGCTGTAGAAAATTTTAAAAAAGCTGCTTTTGGATGTGTATAGCAGATGAAAAGAAAAAGAAAAGGGCAAGTGGCAGCTGAAATAAAAGATTAATTTCTTTATCCTTATTTATTATTTACACTTCAAGGAAAAAAAAGGATGCAACTATACTCCACCCAGTGTAGGGCAGGAACTCGAGAATCAGACAAAACCCCCCACCGGGACAAATTCAAACTCTACATTTTGCAGTATCTGAGCAGTACCTGGCTTGCAAATCACCTTCACAGATTTCCCTGGAACTGGTCAAAGCATATGCTAACTTGAAAAGTTTAAAAATCAGTGCTGTGGATTTGAAGGTGTACTAATT
Source organism: Coracopsis vasa (assembly GCA_026283785.1). NCBI lineage: Eukaryota > Metazoa > Chordata > Aves > Psittaciformes > Psittacidae > Coracopsis > Coracopsis vasa. The sequence goes on along the minus strand of JANHGB010066342.1, from coordinate 58,377 downwards.
AAATGGAGGGCACACAGAAGCCCTGATGGATAAAGGAGTGTCTGCTGCTGTTTGAGCTTTGTTAAGCCTTTCAGATACATTGTTCCAGCACTGAAAATTCCAGGTAACTGTTCTGCTGATAATTTCATTATTAAGTTAAATATGAGTGGGTGGCAAACGCTTAGCTGTTTACTTTTATTTGTTTTATCTGACAGTTTGCACATTGACTCTAGGAACAGGAGATGAGGGGAACATGCAGTTTTCTGATTACTTTTCTCTTCTCCTGCAAGAAGGTTAAGCTCAGAAGAGGATCAAACCTGATAGCACTCTCCAGCTTTCTCCTTTTCCGCCTTCCTCTCCTCTTGGATCTATGCCTCACCTCAACATGTATCTGCAACACACATTTGCCAACCAACAACAAACTCATGTGCCCTTCACTCCTTGCTTCGCATTGCTTTACTTTGTTTTCTTTTCTACTATGTACTTCAACTAAAATGTTTACATTTTACAAAATCAGGAACTTTCAGGAAAAAAAGAAAAAGCAAATTGTTTGAGCAGATTTCAGATAGTTCGCTACTTTTCCCCAAAGAAACAGGAAATTGGTGGCACAACACTACATTGGACTTTGCTTGTAAAAGATACCAAACTGTTGCGTGGAGGAAGGAAAGCAAGCAACCTCTCCGTCGCTTTAAATGTTAAGGTAAAATACTTTTCACATCAGCTACATACTGGTTACACTCAGGTCACAGAGGCTCACTGTCAGTGCAAGGTCAAAACTAAGAAAGACAAAATATATTTCCTATTACTGAGAGGTCAGGAATCTAGGTACAATAACTGTCTTTTGCTTGAAGCAATACTAATTTGAATTATATCTGACTGCAGGCAATTCTTTGCAGCAATTTTTAGAGCCTGGAAATTGGAGAGTACAGAATCAACAAATCATCCATAAAAATTATCCTCCTGGAAAGGACAGTAATTTCATTATCCAGTAAAAACACTGACTCACCACACTGAACACAAAAATGTTATTACTGAGGGTATATTCAGCACTACGCTTTCTCAGGCTATACGCTTCTTTTTATGTATGCGTTTCAGTCTCTGTTAAAACTAGTTTACCTGCCTCACAAATTCTGAGACTTACCCAAATCCTATTTTTTATTTCTCATTTTTATTTCTAATGAGAAAACACAAAGGATGATAAAATCTTATTTGAAATAGGGTAGAATTATCACAAAAATAGACATGGGATTCAGTTTGTTTGAATACTCTTTTTGTCATTGTCCCTGAAAATGGAGGGGTATAATGGAGTTGGAAGACTCATGTCCAAATTCCTGCTTGCAATTTGTATGAATTGGGTTTTTTTTTTTGTGTGCACAGTATTCCCTACCAACGTTTCTGAAAGCTGTCTTAAAATTAATACTCAGGGTGAAAAGCTTCATTTCATCCTTCACCTGATTGAGAGGAGAATGCGTTAGTCTGGATATTATAACAGAACTGAGTCCCATCTCTAAGCACTGTTTAGGCACATGAACTTTCTAGAGCACCAGACTCCTATTTTCGTGGCAAAACACCAACTGCCCTCCCAAGCAATACTTCTCAAGCTAACTAAAATTTATACACTGAGAATGAAATAGCTGGAGAACAGCCTAGCCTGAAATAAAAGTGCAGCTTGGCTGATTAGAACATGGGTTACTGGGTCAGCAGGGAACGTCTCAGCAGATTGGAATTTCTGCATCAGCAGTCACTGTAGTGAGACAGATTTGCATAGAGGAAGGAAAACTTTATTTTTGTATGTGATAACTTCAATAACTTGGTTATTATTACTAGACCCTGGTATGCGGTGTTTCCAACCAAGAAAGAGAGGGGGAAAAGACTGCTAAGAAGACGTAGTGACTGAAGTCCATATTACAGGAATATAGCTTCATCAGTACCTTACACTTGTCATGTCCAGAGCCACAAGGTTTACTGTGGGATGAAGGTGAAAGCAAGACAGAAGGGATGGGACCTGATAGCTCAGCATTTAAAAAGTGAGATGATGAAAAGACATGTCATCTGTCTAGTGAATAAAAGCCTGTCTCACTTCCTCAGTAACAACTGAAAGTCTCGTGTCTTGATGGCCATGACCATCAGCAACTCAGCATTTATCTCCTAGGGAAGGACAGTCAGAGGAAGATAGACAAAGAGATGAAGAGAGGGAGAGAGACGAGAGAGAGACACCCAAGTCGGGATTGGGGAATACTCAGATTGATTACATCGGCATTGTGCAGATGCACTGTAATATTCAGTAATGGCCATGTGCTCTGCAAACGTAATTAAACAGACAGATTTATCCATTTGCATATTAGAAGATGCCTCTGTGTACTTTGGCACAGGATGCCATGCAATTATATCTTATTTTCTAAGATGACAGAAAATTGTTGGTCTTCTTGCATATGCCAGAATGTGTCCATACAGCTCATTTCAGAACAAGAGGTTCAGAATTCCAGTAATCTTGTAAGAAAGTTGGTTAAGAAACAAAGACGAATTCTGGGCTAGAAAATACTTAATTGCATATAGAAATTGGTTTTAATCAAATCAAATTGATTGAGTTATGAGATTCTCCAAGAGAGTCCTGAAGTAGTATTTTTTGATTTATTTGAAACTGAAAACTGCTTGGATACTGTTCAAGCTCTGGAATGAGCTGGAGCATGATTTTTTGGACAGGATATTAAAACCACCCTATGAAGAATATACAAAATGTGATGATCCACCTATGACAGCTAAACCTGAGATCTGCAAAGAAAATAAATACTGAGAGAAAGGAATGAAGCTTCAATGGCCATTAGCAAGAATAAAGATGTATGGAAAGAGGGCAAAGCTCCATTTTGCTGAACTCTTTCACTTGAACTCAGCATAAGATTGAAGAACTCTGGGCATATGCTACCGAATTGCTTAAACTTCATTGGGTGCCACATAATATCTGAACACATAGGGGCAATGGTCTGCTAAAAAGAAATTTAAACAGTGCTTTGAAAAATTGATTTGGACTCTATCTCTGGTACAGGGCACCAGAAAGAGAACATTCACTGAACGCACTTGCATTGTCAAGTGATGACTCACTAGGGCTGCAACAAAACACTGACTGGTAAAGGCATGTCCAGGGCTTTGCTTACTTATGTTTTTGCTGCTGGAAGGAGGAAATGCAGCTTAGGTGTAGGGTGAAGTAGATCCCAGTTTCTTAACTTAAAGAAAGCTAAGAATAAATGAGGCGTGCAAGGGATGACAAAGACAACTGCAGCCTGATAATTCTGCTTTTCTTATTGCCTACAGTTGATAAAGGAACAAAAGAAGTGCATACATTCCCAGTGAATGGAAAAATCTCACTTACCCTTATTTTTTCTATTCACTCACAAGAAACCTTTCTCTGGCATTTTAAACCAAACCTCAAAGTCTTCCAACTCCCATTAGTGGCAAAATATCTGTCCACAGAAGGAACTCTGGGATCCAGTAAGAAAACAACTGATTTAGATCACGGGATGGCCTGAAAACCCCAGACTCTCTGATGCTGCAGTCTTTGAGGCAAATGAAGAATAGCTTACAT
>JANHGB010066342.1:16688-52796 GCA_026283785.1 Coracopsis vasa | reverse complement strand
GCATCTCTGTTTTGTCAATACCCTTCTTGGACTAAGGGGCCCAATGATTAATTTAAACTTGCAAAGCTTGCTAGGAAAGAAGTTAAGCCAATTTGCATTACCTCACATTTGTTCTAGAATAAGGCAGCACACAGACAGCTCCCAATGCTTCCCTAACACCTGGTAAAACTAGCATTATCATTGCCTTAATCATCTGCCCGAGCTTGTGGAGTTCAGCTAACATTTTATGCGTAACATACTGCAATGGACTTTTAAAATAGAATCCTAGAATCACAGAATGCTTTGGGTTTGAAGGGATCTTAAAGATCATCCAGTTCCAACCCCCCTGCCATTGGCACGGACACCTTCCACTATCCCAAGCTGCTCAAAGCTCCATCCAACCTGGCCTTGAACACTGCCAGGGATGGGGCAGCCACAGCTTCTCTGAGAAACTTGTTTTAGTGTCACACCACCCTCAGAGTAAAGATCTTCTTCCTAATATCTAATCTAAATATCTCCTCTCTCAGTTTATAGCCATTACCCCTTGTCCTTTGACTACAGGTCCTTGTAAAATGTCCCTCTCCACCTTTCTTGTAGGCCACCCCTAGGTACTAGATGTGATCCTCTTCTCACTAAAATGAAAAAAAAGGTATCTGTATTTCATCATTCAAACTCTGATTGACAATAGCAAGCTTTCAGAAATCCCTTCTTAAATACCTTGAAATTAAAAGTCTAAAAGTTTACCAGCATCTGGCAACAAAATCACACAAAACCTCAAATGCTCATTTGTTAGTATTAGGATCAAAGGCTTCCCAATCAGGATCAGACGTCCCCTACTACAGGGCTTTGCAACGACAGAATAAAAGATGGTTTCTGCCCCCAAGCACTTAAATACTAACGGTAAAATCTGAGACACAGACATATTTTGACCCTTGCTCATAAAAAAGTCAGACTTGAAGGGAGAATAGTGTACAAGAAATGGTAATGATCCAAAGTTAGACCCAACTGTCTGGTAATGAAAGGAAATATTTTTATGTTGACCCTTGAACTGGTCTTGACTACCTCTCAGAAGTAAAAACCAAATGCAGTACCTAATAACACAATTTCATCCCCTATCTTCTGCAGTCATGTTCATGGGATCTGAAAGTCATGTGGCTGAAGGCAGCAGCAAGTGCAAAGGTCACTCTTCCAAGGGGATGATTAAGGAAGACGTTAACAGATTTGCAAAAATCATGCAAGATATTAGAACACTAATCATCAAAACACTCTGGACTCATAAGATTCTTCATCAAGCCATAATGCTTTTATCAAAGTGTCATCACATACAAACATGTGTTTCTCTCTCCTTTCTCTTGTGGTTTTTTTTTCTTTCTGTGCACAGTAAATCGTATTTTTTTTCTTTCTGGACACAATATAATAAACAGTATTTGCAATATGCTCCTTTACCTCAATCTCATGAACACTAAGGCATGTGCATTACTTTGTGCACAGGTGGTAACTCATTATTATTTATGTGAGTTAAGTTATTCACTGGAGTGTTTCCAGCACTGGAATCTCAGACTTTTGATTCTCAGCCTCTTTTGTCCCCTTCCTGGGTAGAAGCAGACTTAAATGCGGAAATTTGCTATAACATATTCCATTATAATCCAATTTATTTTTACAGAAACTACCAACTATGTATCACAATTTCCTGCCTTGCCTAGTATAGTTGAAAGACATAAATGTGACAAAGCTTTTATGATTTTCTTATTAGTAGTATTTTTGTAACCAACTATGCCTGACTTTATTACTGTTAAAATGAGATTTCCTATGCTCCTGTTTTGAAAAAGGCATGTGTAGGATATTGCTAGGTACTATATGTAAAATAAAATAGAACAAAGAGAATTCATTTCAGCTTAGTGTGGAATCAGTCTGTGATCTCCCACAGCAACTTCTGCTAAGAAGAGTTACTGGAATTGAATTTCCAAAACATGAACAATTCTTCCTTTAATAAATAGGCCAAAACTTGCACTGCAACTGTTTAACAAGAATTAAACATCACGTTCCAGATTTTTCCATGTTAAGTTCATTCCTTCACATACAAAAATAGACAGAGAAAGCAGATTTGTCAGGGTCTCGTGGTTTTATAATGTTTGCACAGTGTGGAGGAACACCCCAATCAGCGTTTTACTGTCTTTCAAGTTGAAGCAGAAGTTGCAGACTAACTCAAGTGGCACAAAGCACAGAGTGTTGAAAAGAAAGCAAGAAATATGTGCAGCTGATACAAATTTGAGCACAGCAAATTGAGAAACTGAGTAAGAGGCAGACTGAACTTCTGCCAAAATGTATTTTGTGCTACTCTGCACAAGAATACACAAAAGAGAAAACAATAATAAAAAAATAAACCTGGAAGTGTTCCTCAGATAATTTGCAGAATAAAGAACAACTCTTTGGCCCTCAGAGGAATGATTTTAGCCAGATATCATCAGTGTGCAAAAGAATCACAACCAGCTACAGCACTTCTGTGTACCAAAATACAAATTACTTTAGTTACTTTAGTATGAAGACACTAAACTGGAGCCAGACTGTCTGTCTGTGGACTTCTGTACTAGACTGGTCCATCCACTGGAATGCCTCCTGGGAGACTAGATAAAAATACCCTAGGAGGACCAATATTTAAACGTTTCGTCCAACAGGAAAGTGACTTGGAACAAAACCCCAAAAGTTCAATGTCCATTAGTGGAAGAAACCTATTTAATATTGTCTTGGAAGGTCAGGTTTCAGCACAAGATGTTCAAAATAATTTAATTTCTTGGAAGAAAAAATGCAAACACACCAAACTGGTTTTTATAAAACCTCAGAAAACAAATAGATAGACTGCCAGGTAAATTCATTGTGACAGGAATTTGTATGCATGAAACCTTAAAAATAAGCAAGAAAACAAACAAAATATATAAATAATATTGTAAGAATAAATATTCAATGTGTGGCTGTCCTGAACAGGCTTACAACAAAACTGACCTCTGGAAAAAGTGGAAGATGCTTACGTACCAATATTTTTAGCTTAAAAACACTTCCCTGCTTTACAGGAATCTCAGATTTACATTCAGCTCTCACTCTCTTATGGGAAAAATGGAGGAAGAGAATACATCTCTTCTCTATAACTATATCTAGCTGCTGCTGAAGGACAACATTTCTATTCCACAGGGAGTTTCTGTTCCACTCTCTCTAGGAAGTGGTAGGAAAATGGACTCAGAGGTCTCAGACAATGAGGGACTGGATTGAGAGGACAACTGGAGGTCATGAGAGATAACTCCATTAATACAGGCAGACAAAAGCATTTTTATGAGTGAATTTGGGAATGTCATTATAGGTGATAATGGTGGCAAAGTTTTTCTGTTTAATGACTGCACAAGCAGAGAGTTAGCAATAAAAAGCTACTAAGCCCTTTCCAGACAAGTGTACAAGGTTAATGTCACCTCCCCAACAGCTTACTGTCATTAGCAATGCTATCAAAATTTCCAACTGTGATCATCAGGTATGGATTTGTTTTGATTTTTGCACTTGGAAATCACATTCTCCCCCTTCAAAGGTTACAAGGGACTTTCTTTCTTTCTTATACAGTTGCACCTTGAATCACAGGATTTATCTGGACATCCTTGCCTTCTGGATCGACCTGGGAGAAATTAATGGAATATAAAATGCTTGGAGGTAGACGAAACTACAGCTTAATCAGCCTTAAATCAGCAAGGATAACAGGAATGCAATGGAACAAAGAATACACACTGTTCACAGGGAGTAAGAATGTACCTCATAAACTCTTAACAGATGATGACATCTCCTAACACATGTCCTGTCACATCAACAAATCCTCACTTAAGAGCTCAGCATTGTAGAAAACCGTATCTGCCAACTGGTGCTCAGCTGCAAAAACCATCATCAGCCACGCAAGTCATAAACTTAACAGCTCAAATGCCAACGTTCATAATTTGCCACTGCAGTAAATAATTAAAAATAGAAATGTACTGGTTTTATGATGTACAGAGCAGATGAGCAAATGAGCTGAACAGCTCTGAGATGTGCTCTTACTGCTGGGAGACAGGTGTAGTGTAGTTTTTCATCTCTTTTTATGATAGTTCTGACCAGCCCAAAAAAATAACCACTACACCAAAAGTCAGACAGAAACACCCACAGGTAGAAAACAGCAAGCCACAGACTATTCCTCTGGGTAAGTTTTGTATTTTAAATATCAAAGTGATGCATTGACCAACCTCTGGCAAATCTCTCAACTTCAGTGGAGTTTAAAGCTATACTCTTCTGCTGCCCAGACAAGCAGCAATTTGCCCTGTGTTTTAAATGAGATGCTTACAGCTGCATCCAACAAGTTAAATCCTTCAACAAATCAACAGTTTTGTTTTTAACATGGTTACTGTAACAGCTCTATATGATTCTGAAATCAAATAATCATCACACCATGAAAAGTGCTGGACAAGTATACACCAAGGAGAGTGTCCATTCTCAACTTCAGAAACCCTCAGGCATAAGTCAGAAATCTCTTTTCTCTTGACAAATATATGAACTAAAATTTGGCTATTGGATACAGACCTTCCCACTAATCTCTGCCAACAAATGCCTCCATTGCCTATGGCGATGTCGGTTTGTCTTTCCTGTTTCTCTTTTACTCCACTGTAGGAATCTTTTGAAAGAGAACCTGTTCGTCTTATGGTACCAATGCAGCTCTCAAGTGTCTCCGCACTCATACATTGGTCCTGCCACCTGGCCATAATAACGTGATGGCCACTTCCCCTCACTGCATTCCCTTTGCAGCCTGAATTGTAGCAGAGCAGGGAGATTAAAAGACTAATTTGTTTCCACCCAGTTACTGCAAGATATAGGGTGAAGTGCTAGTGGAAAAATGGAATTGATGTTTACATGTCAAGCAGTAGATGGGAAAGAACTGAAAGTGAATATCCTTGCCTGTCTATATATTCATATTAGCTGTAAACCCAGCATCACACTCCTTGAAAATACAAAGTGAGCACACTTAGCCAAAGAAGATGCCTTCCCTTAAACCAATGTTCACATTAAAGACTCACTAATCTCATTTAGTCGCTTTTTCTGCGACTTTTGTGTGTGTATGTGTGTGTGTGTGTGTGCATGTGATTTCTATTTTGGGAGTAACCTGATAATGTTATACAACATAGTCTCACAAAATACATATGGAAGAACACAGTATGCACAGCTGAGCATCTGTGTGACATTATACACCTTTATTTTTATTTTTTAAAAGCGGAGATCAAATCACCGCAATTATTTGCTATCATTATTTTCTTGTTTTTCATTGTGAAGTAACAATTTTATGACACTTTTCCATGATAAACAATTCTCTTGACACTTTTGCAAAACCTATGTGTTCACAAGACTTCCATTGAGAACCTCACAATTCATGGACTATTTACTGTCATAGCAATCTAATTTTCATAACAATCCAAACTCCAGTCTGGATTAAGACCTTGTTTACAGACGGAAATCACACGCAGAAAAGATAAGGGCCACATCTGCTAAAGAGGTCATGCACCAGAGACTGACTGAGATCCATCTGTGATATCTTTCCCTTCCCCCATGTCTAACCTCTTAGGTACTTAAGCTTAGACACATCTCACCTTAAGTTTAGGCAACACTTCAATGACATGCAAAAGTTAAAGCCTACCCATGATAAGCTCTCCTTGTGCTCCCTGCCTCCTTGCAGTCAGCAATACATATATTTGAGATTCATTGATAATTAGTCATTACCTTTCTAACAAGTTCTCTATAAATATGGCAAAGGTAGTCACTGTAGGAAGGAAAAGTCTACTACTTTTGTTTTACAGTGTCTGGAAACGAACACATTTCCCGACTTGTGCGGATGTCACCTATCGGTATAAAAAAAATAAATAAATGAAAAAGATGGATTATACTTAAGAATTCCTCTGCTTTTGCTCATAGTTGTTCATGGCATTTGTTTACTGATGCTGATCTCAGCAGTATAATTACATTAATTTCATTTGCCCTTAGAGATATTCTTGGTTTATACAATCCAACTTTATCTGCTGTCAGTACTATTGGCTGTTAATATGCCATTACTGGATTCTGAATGGACAGTCAATTTTAGCAGCATGTGTTCTTAAGAACAGCGGTTGTGGGGTTTTTTTCCCCAAAATATTTTTGCTCGTAAAAAAGTGGGAAAAAAGAGGAATTACATGTCTCTAAGATAGTTTTCAAAGTTATCCATAGATGTTTGTGAGCTATAAAATGTGCTCTGATCTCTAAAACTTTGTATTAAATTTGACTTCGACTTTAATTATTTATTATCTGAGATGGAGCATAAGATGTAAACATCCCAAGGGCACAATCAAAAAAGGATTAATGAAATGGCTGCATCACTGAGGCAATTCAGCAAGTTCTGTGACAGTCTATAGGCTACACTCACAGTGATATAAATGTTCACATTTGGCTAGGTTTCTCTCTTGTTTTAGTAACTGTAAGATAGAAAAAGTCATAGTTTGAAAAAGTCAGTGCTTGGAAAACAGCAGAAGAGGAGTTTTTGACAGGGTACTGAAATGCGCACTGTGGAGCTGCCAAACAAGCAAGGCTGTTTTTTACAAGATATGAATAACAACCCTTATCTTAGCATTCCAGAAATTCAGGTTTTTGTCTGGGGCCTTTGAGTTTTCCTATTAAGTTTCTCTTTAAATAAATAAATAATAAAAACATGTAGGACTGGCCCATCCATGCTTATAATCCACAGGTTCTGGCTTTGGACATTTCTAGCCTGCTGGCTGGGGAGATGGGTGTGGAAAACATTTCTTTAATGTACTGTTTCTCACATCCTTTTCTCAAGCATCTGATTCTTCTGGGATAAATGGCAGAAAACATGCTAAATAAGCCCTTTATCTGCCACAGTAAGGAAATGGTTATATACTTAAATACTGTTTTCTTAGTTTCACTTGAATGGTACAACACCTAGAAAACCGCATATGTACATATCAACATCCCCCTTATCCATTTTTTTTCCTTCCATATATTTGCCCTAGTTTTTCATTTTATCCAGGCCTTTAGCTCTATCCCTCCCAGCAGCCTGTTCCTGCTGCTATGCCCTGGTCTTCCCACCAGTCTCTTCTCTTCTTGCCCGAGCAGCCATTCTCTGGGCTCTCACCACCAACTCCGTGGGGCTGGCTGCTGACTCAGCAGGGGACCTCAGTCCCGCTCCTGTAGGCTGCAGTAGCCTCTCTCTGCCTCCCTCGCTCTTCCTTCAGCTCTCCTGCTCCCTGCTCTGTGACCTGACTCCTTGCGGGTCTCATCAAAGGGGAGACAATGTGTACAACTGTCTGCTTGGGAGAGGATTCACTCCCCAGCATTACTCACCCCAGAGCCAGCCAGGGGAACCAAAGATTCAACAAAAAAGCTGGGGAGTTAAAGAGTAACGTCTGCAGCTGGCACTGAAACAGGTCAGTCTCCTACTTACGTGCCCTAATTCATCAACTTCTACATAAATTCATCTGTTTTTCCATTTATTTCTTAATTCTTGCTCTACGCATCCAGATACTGTCAGTTATTTCCATTTGCCATTGTATCTATTATCTACCTGCAATCTCTTCCAATGTACCTCAGGACCCTCCTTCTTGTTCCTCTGTAAACTCTTCCCTTATTTGCAGCATCTACTTCAGCCTTACCTCATATATTGTGCTGAGGGTCTGAGTCTCATTTCATCCTTGACTTTTTCACATTAACCCTCTGAAAATGGTGTTTACTGTACACTTTCCTTCTAACTTCACCCAAGCCATGATTAACACAGAAGGTGAAACACATATATATGTGCAGGCTAGGTAGCTCTGATACAATGAATTGACACGGAATTCACGGCTCGCATACCTTGCCATACTTCTGTGCATAGGATCCTGTTAGCAGCGAATGAAAAACTATGATTGTTTCATCCAAATCCCAAACAAATACACGCTGAAAACAGAAATGGGGATAATATTATTAAACAAGTAACATCAAAGTCCCACCACCATCCCGTCCAGGAGGCTAAAAATCAACCACTTAACCAGGCAAGTTTTCTCTGAAAATCAGCAAAGCCAGTGTATCGTGCATGGTAAAAAGTCAGAAGGAGAGTAACTTTTGAAGTCTTCAATCATTTCTAATTTGTCCTCTAAAAAGCTTTTCAAAAAAGTTGTATAAACATAGATTTCAGAAATATGATGGGGGTCAAACACAATTGTTAACTTAAGGATAAACAGTACTCTCAGATACTTCTCCATGTCTTATCGATTCAAGGTCTTTATTTCTACTGTATAGCTAAAATAAAATCTTGGGTAAAAGTGTTATATGTCACATATAATGTCATACAGAATTTAAATAATATTGTAGGATGAAATGGATTATGCTAACAAAAAAAAAGTGTAAAGAAAACTCCTTATACTTATAAGGGGTTCATTTTCACTGGTTAACTATAAAATAGGAAAACTGAAACGTAAGAAGTTAAGAGTCTTTTCACCGGAAAAGTTAAATCCTTTGAAAAGCACAAAATGTTTCAGTTTCTGTACAAAAGCCATGGCATTTACATTCAGTGCCTAGCATGGCAGCCCACCCTGACACCCCAGGAGCGGCTGCATGGTCAGCCAAGTCCCAGCAACAGTCTTGTTTTCTGCTGCACCCAGCATTGGTCAAAGGCAGAGCAGTGGGGCTGGCCAGGCAGCAGGGGACACCCGTGCAGCATGCTTCCCTAATCGCAGACATAGAGTGTTTCATACATACACAGGCACTCTGTTTCCTCCTCCTGCTCCTGTCACTGTAAGGCTGCTCACTGCTAGCACAGGAGTAATATGACTATAATTACTCTGTTGCTAAGAGGTCACCTGTGTTTGAAATCATCTGTATTAGGTGGATACATTTATTCATGAAAGCACTGATCTTGCACATACTTAATGGCAGTTATAACTTCACTGATGTAAGGTGCCTCACTGAAATTCACTGACATTACTTACAAGCACAAGGACAAACTTGTACCTAAGTATTTGAAAGGCTATGGCCAGATGTTCCTGCACATTTGCACTGCATTCATAAACACACGTAATTAAGCTGAGCGATACATGAGAGATTTCCTTTTCAAAAAAATGAAAATGTTGCAATTTTGCATACAGAAGTCTCAAAATTTTGTGGTTCTACTGCATGAGAAACTGAAAGACACACAATCTTAGAGCTAAAAAGTGGAAGGCTGAATCACATTTGCTTTTCTGCATAACTTTGTCATACAGAACAGTAACGTCTCACTATACATGTACGTTAAACCAGCAACTAATATCTGTCATAGTCAGTTAGTGAGACTGAGTCCATGATGTTTCTAAAATGCTTTAAGCTATTTCCACAGCTGTAGTTTTCAGAATTTACTTTTCATCAGAAGAAACCTCCACATTACCATTCATCAATTACTGCAGGCATACCTCCAAGTCACTGTCCGGAGGGGGTGATGGATTATTCTTCCGCCCTCTACCCCGAGACTTTGACCCAGAACTTCTACATGTTCTCTCATCAAGATCTTTGATTGGCGTGGAAGGGCTCTGCACTGTGTCAAACTCCCCTGTAAAGTCAACCATTCATGGCAAAATTAGTGCTGCATTTTAAATAATAAACCTTTTTTCTCAAAGCCAGACATGTCTATATGCAAACTCAACCATAAGATGCACCAAAAAGGGTTGTATAAAATGAGTAATAATGTGGTTTGTCTTATGTAGATGGAATCTGCAGATGCCACATACACTTTTCTCTTTACCTAGGAAACACTGTAAGCTGTAGCAAAATATGAGAAAGATTAAAATGACACATATGCATATGCAGATCTATATACAAATACACATAAGCCCATGCAAGATACTGATGTATCCAAAGAAGATGTATTTTAGAAGTTACACTAATGACTTCTCAAAACATAAAATACCTTTTGAAGTAGTTCATTTCCCATGTTTAGAGTTCAGCTACACTTTTTCCAAGACCTGCGTTACTTTTACCAGAACACCCTTTGGCACTATTCCACACACTAGAACAGCCCTTCAGCTTCCTGCTTCATCTCCTCCTCCCATTTCACCTGCTCTTAAGTAGAGCTCACTTTTTTTTTCAGCCCTTACCTCTGCCCATAAATTGTCAGAGAAAAGTCATAATATTAAATGCAATATTCCAGTTGCTACCAGAAAGAGGGTGAAGTCATACAAGTATGACTGATCATCTTTCTCTAAGCATTAGCTATTGTCTGCTGCCAGAGAGATGATGTGCTGAAAGGACCTTTGATCTGGAATGGCACAGCTGCTCTTAACACTTACGCCAATCCCTGACTTACCTATTTAATCTACTTTGCCTTTGCTGGTAACAGTGTGCTTTAGAGGTGATCAGAACCAGTAGCTATGTAAGTCAGACAGAATGAAGAAGGTATCTCCCGAAGGATGACATGGAACTTCTCTTTACAAATTACTTTAATGCCACAACTCAGTAAATGGAAAATAACCTTTTATTCACAACACAGTACCTTCAGTGTTCCTTTAAAACTGTTAGACATAAATGCAGTTGGGCTAGGTCCTCGAGTGCTAAATGACATAAATCTTTCTTCACCATCGATCCTATTAACAATTTGATTTTTCTCAATAAAGAAGGAAAGGCTACAGCTTGATCTGACATCTACTACAGAGTGTGATTCAAGGCAGTCCTTGTGCTGCATGTAATTGTGCACTTCTGGGACACTTTGGTAATATTTGTTGAAAGTGCTCATGACGGCACTTAACACTTGTTACAAACACTTCCCAAGAATCATCTATGATGCATTTGATTTTGAACTGGAATCTGAAGATTTATTTTTACTAAAGAACGTCACTAAGTGGCCAGCAGATCAAAGAGAATGTTTTTTCTGCTCCGTTCTCAACTTGCAAGACCACATTTGGAGAAATGTGTAGTTTTGGGTCTCCAAGGAGAAGGAAGATATTGACAAACTGGAGTTAGTTCAGGTGAGGGCAGGTAAGGGGCTGAGCATGCAGGAAGAAAGGCTGAGTGACTCATCAGAAAGGTATGCAGAAAAAATGACAGAAGATGCAACAGACAGAAATCACAGCAAGGGATATTCCTGTTAGACACAAGATAAAAACTCCTTCGCTGTGAGAGTGGTCAGGCCCTGGGACAGATGCCCAGAGATGCTGTGCATTCTCCATCCTTGGAGATACTCAAAACTCCATTGAACGCAGCCCTGAGCAACATGATCTAAGTTGGCTTGTCCATGAGCAGGTTAGATCAAAAGCTCCGCAGAGGTCCCTTCCAGCATTGAATGTTTCTGTGATCCTCCCTGAGTCATTCACCTCATTCTCCCTCAACAACACAGAAAAAAACAATTCTGGTCTAGCAAGCTCTAAGAAGAAAAAATAGACTGCAGTCTCAGTTAAGAGTCTGTGCATAATGTAACACAATAGTTAAATTCTTAATCTATTCCATCATTTATTTATACCTCACAGTGATCCACATACAGAAGATTATTAAAATAAATACACTAGGAGATATATTTATATATCTTGACTGGAAAAATACTCCTGTATTTCTTGGAAGAATAAAATTTAAGACTATAATGTCACATTCCTGAATGGGAGCTCTAGACATTGTGAGGAAAGAATTCAAGACTCAAGGAAAGGGGAAAATAAAAAGAAAGCTAGTTCCTGAGTGTATTGGTTAGGACATTTACCTGGAGAAGGCCATAGCCAAACTGCACTACCCTCTCCAGGGTATCCTTGTTTATTTGACTGAATGATTAATGTATATGAAGTATAAAGACGTATTTTCATGGCCCAGAATCCACATCCCTGTATGCCTGAGTGGAAGGTGATTAACCCTCCATGAAACAGAAGGAAATAAAAACTGTCTTGCTCACTTCCTGGGAAGGTACTCAAATTATTCTGCTATGGCCTGGAAGAAGATACTACTATTTTCCTAAACCAGGTGATGGCTACTTCTATGTTGCAAAACCAATGTGCTTCTCTGCTCAAACAGAACAGAGCCACACTTTCAGGCAGCAGCTGAGTTTTTCAAACCCACCGTTTGAGAATTTATTCCAGATATCATTTTAGATAGGTCTGTTCTGAACTGGATAAGAATCATATGCATTCTATTGTAGTTTCTCTTTCAGTTGAAACTCTTATTTGCCAAGAAACGATGGGAAAATTAAGTCACAATAATATCTAATGAAGAATGTTCCTATCGCATTTTCTCTTGTCCGTAGAGCAGAGAGAGAGCAGAGTTCTTGTTGACTAATCATTTCTATTCCCAGCACAGCGTTGATGCCAGTAAGGACACTGCAGGCAGTGGA
This sequence comes from Coracopsis vasa, assembly GCA_026283785.1. Lineage (NCBI taxonomy): Eukaryota > Metazoa > Chordata > Aves > Psittaciformes > Psittacidae > Coracopsis > Coracopsis vasa. The sequence continues at coordinate 40,465 of JANHGB010066342.1, read as the reverse complement.
CCGATCAATAGGGTCACATTAACTTAGTTCCTTCCCCATAAGATGAACAGCAAATGAACAAACGTACAAAAAGCTGGCTCATAACTAGAATCCCTGTGCAGTACAAGGTTACACTGGTTTCAAAAGAAGCTCTGAGTGTGCGAGAGTTCTGTATGAAAATGTAATTTCCTAAATTTTTCTGACAGAGTGGAAAAAATGTCCGAAACCAAAACCCCAGAAATGAAAAGGCAAAAATTAAATAAGATGAATGTTTACATTCTTACCACAAAGGTCTTCACATTTATAACATTTCAACATTTTACAACAAAATCAAGGCTCATTTCTACAGTAATGTATTAAAACATCTGTTCTCAATGACTGTGTTTACTCTAATCTACCAAAAATAAAATATATCTAAAAAAAGCCCTGTTCTCAATCTTCTCTGAAAGTATCCAAGTAGTGAATTTTCATTTAGCATTAGCCATTACCAGTTGCCTCAGGCTTCTGCTTGGGTCAGTGCTATACATGATTGCATAATTATCTATTAATCAGTACTGTAACTAATCACCATACCTTGTAAGTTCTAGATATTTAAAGCCAACTTTATTTCATTACACTAATCTCTAAATCAGAATGAGCAGCTGTCTCTTACTTGAATGCAAGGTATGCACCTATTTTAGAACTGCAGAAGTCAGTAGTGCATGTTTTTTTGAACAACTGTAGGTTTAATTGCTTGATTTGCTTTTTACCAACAGCAGGCTAAAGGAGCAACTGCATTTTCTTACCCTTTGTTTGCTTTATAAATGAGGTCAATGCTGATAAAAGTAAAATGTATTAAAAATCCAACCATGTAACATTAAAGAATATGAGACATTCTAGTACCAGAGTACTGAAAACATTACCCTCATGAAGAGTTCTTTCTGCAGCCCATATTAGAAATTTTTATTGCGATGTTTGAAATTTTTTAGCTTTTCCAGTATTCAACACATGCCTAATAAATATCCTTCATAGCCTGCTCCCACTGGAACTATGAGCAGCATCAGAGATCCAATAAAGCAAGAGGAAAATGTTAAAACCAGAACATGGAATAACCACTTTGTCACAGATATTTGTACACTGGTTCAGGTCTAGCATGAAGCCTTCCATGCCAAGGAGACCCTATACCTAGTTCCAGCTAGAGGACAAGGAGTTACAGCACCACCATTACAAATTTAGGTGGTCTTTCATATAAAGAAGGTTGTTTCTCACCTCTAGATTCATGTGAACATCCTCTCCTCCCTGTTAAAACACAGTTGTACAGGAGAAAAGAAGTGTGGGCAAAGTCATATAGACTTCTCCTGGAGAAGCTGCAATGTGACTTCATTGTGGGTAGCAAATTAAGAGAGATCGAACTCTCCTGCATCCCAGTAACCAAATGGGAGCTAATAACCCATCAGTGATTCACCTTGCCTAACTCTGGACATATGAAAGTGAGGTGCCTAAAAATGAAGCTTTTACTCAGGCCTCTTTCCTCCTTTAGAATTTTGTCTGCCCTAGGTTAAATGCAATCACGTACTCATCAAATGTACTCATCTCCTGAGACATCATTTCAGGATTCATCTGACATTCAATTTGTGATGAACTGCCCTTGGAGATACCTATTTGTCTCACAGATACTCTGGGGTAATAAGTGCATTTTCAAAAATCTTAATATAGGACAGGCACAATACAAGCTGTGGCAAGGTTAAGGAGGTTGTGGGATGGATGAACTTCTGAGCCCCTTCATGCTCTCCTTATGGATTGACTTTCATTACAAAACCTTATCAGACAGAGCAGCCAGAAGACAGCTTAAACATTACAAGCTTTTTTTTCCTGTCTTGTAATGAATTATTGCTTGTTATGAGTAGGAGGAAGCTAAAGTCTATTTCAATTTTCATCTCATTTTTTTTACTTGTCAAGAAATAAAATTGTAACTGATATTAACTCTTGAGCTGATGTGGCTTTATTAGGAAAACAAGAAATCCTATATGTCTGGAAAATACTACAGGCTTTGATTAGTTATCTGAATTAATAACTAGCAGAGACAGCAAAAAAGTGCCTCGCTGTGTTTAATCTTAGATTTCAGTTGGAGTAAGTCTCAAGGACTAAGCAACAAAGGCCTGTTAGACAGCAAGGGAACACAGTGAGTGCTGAGGCTCTGCAGTTATCATCTACTGTATCTGAAGTGATCTCCAAGACACTGCACCCCACGGTTGGAGATTTATTTTTACAGTGACACGGAAGGGCGCAGGCATGTCATGTATTCACAAAGTGGGTGTTTCACTCAGCAGAGGGTCGCATGATCAGTGCAACGCTTCACAGAAATAAGGAGTGTGTGGGCAGATTTGTAAGTTCAGATGCACAACCTACTTAACAGGGAAAGAGTTCATGTGCTTAAGCAATCCATAAACAAGAAAAATCCTTTCTGTTTCACAGATGTGAAGCCTTCAGCAAATTTTCAACCTGTTCTAACTATGCAAGATTCCTTTTCTTTGCCAATGCTATTCAGTACTAAGGGAGTTTAGTAATACATGATAAATTTATACAGCATTTCTAGGAAACACAGATACACAAGGGAGAGACAATATAATTTCCTGATTTTCTCAAATAAGAATATGGAGGAATAACAAAAGAGCAAGGAAAAGTACATAGGACATGCACAGTTATCAAAACATTACTTGTGAGTACTCTTCACCCTCTTTTAAAAATACTTTGCATACAATCTGTGTCTCTTAAGGATGTCCTGCAACTGCTGAAATTTACTTGATTTCAAGTTACCTCTTAGCATTTTCCTCCTCAATTTGCATTCTGAGACTGCTGAATAATGTTTTACACTTCCATCAAGAAACAAGGGAATGTGTACCCCCTATAACCATTCCATACCATACCACACCACACCACAAACATGGACATGGGTGTACACACACGCGCACAAACACACACACACTTTAAATATCAGCCTGAGGAAAACAGTTGTATAGGAAAGATTTCAACTCACACAACTAAAATTCCAATGTTTTTAGTGAATATAAACAGCTTATATGAAATACGAGGTCTTGCTTATACTTTTCTACACCCTTCCTTCGTACAAAATCATTATTACAATACATAAGTTTTTCTACTCCGCTTCGCAGTGAGATGGTGCAGTTATCTGGAAGATAATTAGGAAGATTTATGCCATGAGTTGATTTTGTAATTAAAGCACATATTTCCCTCTATTCAGAGCCTAATCCAAAACCCAGTTTGTTAAGTTTTTTAGAAAAACTCACACTCTGTGGGTAAGTCAAACAATAACTATGCTGCACCAGCAGAGTCTGTGTCCCTGCAAGAGACTGCTGTAAAAGCACTGAGCCAGGCAGCTGGCAATTGATAACCTCTTCTATAGGTGCTACGTACAGCCTTAGTAGGCTACTTAAGTTCTGACTATAGGACATAATACTGAGCTAGATCTTTAGGAACTTCTTATATATTTGAAACAATACAGGAAAGTAAGCATGAAAAAGCAGGCTTTGTTCACCCAGTAAGGATACCACACTCATCTGACTGCGGCTGTGAATTCCTAAACTAGCCTACCAAGATCTTCATAGCTCTGCACGATACTATACATAATTTAAAATGTATAATTCTGCTTTTTCTTTCCTTTACTCCCATTTATATTAAATGTGGAAAAACTGGTGAGATGTTCAGCAAGTCAGAATTCCATCATGAAACAAAAAAAAATAAAGAAATCCATATTAACATTTATGTTTGCAGAACACAGAAAATGGAGCAGGTAAATGAATGTGAACTGGGTTATAGTGATAATAAGAAAAAACGAAATTCTGCCACTACCCGGCAGTGGAGCCTTCGAAACACTGTGTAACAACACACTGTGCTGTAGTGGATGTGCACAAGGGGGCGCAGTTGGGCAGGCAAATTGAGTCTCCTGATGTCTCCTGAGAAACTCGGTTTTCGCAACTTCAATTATTTCCCCTTTTTTTAAAGAGACTCACGCTAATAACCGATTACTCTATCTTTAGTTAGCTAAATTAGTGAATTACCAAGCATGGCTTATATACATGTGAATAAAGCCCATGTATTGTTGCTAGCATGATTGGGACATAATTAAATAAAAAAAAGTATCTTGTTTTAAGGTCTTTACAGCAATACTTCAGAACATGCAGGTGGATACAGGAATGTATAATTACTTTCAGTAATATAAGACCTTACTGAATTTTTCTTTCAAAATTTGCTAAATGTTTGTTACCATACAGCTGGTTTTGGTACTAATAGATCCCTACCAGACTGTTGTTAATTTTCTTCAGGCCTACTCCTTCCACAACCATCTCAGTCTGCAAAAAGGTTTTTTTAACTAACAAACAAACTAGACAAGTTTCCTAACTAAATAAACAAACCGACAACTTATTTTGGCTGGTGTTCAAACAAGATGGACATGGAAATCTTGTCTGTATAAAAGCAGAGAGTAAAATACAAAAATTGTTTTCACCTGAATGTAGATCTGTACCTGGTTGACTAGTCAGGCCAGAGAGAGAGTCCTGTAACTGGTAGGTTGATGATGATGAGGACGTGCCATCAGCAGTGTTGTTTGAGGTCATATATGCACCATATGTTGATGCTGAGTAATACTGTGCATATTGATTTTGGCCAAAAGCTGTGTATGATGGATAATCCTGAAATAGCAAATGCAGCAGAATTCTTAATTAGTTATAGTAAGGAGTGATTTCTTCCATTAAGTATTTCTAAGTGTGCAATCATATGACTTTTGCAAGAGTTTTTGGGGGTTAGTTTAGTTTGGGTTTTTTTTAATTTAAAGATATTGAAGTTCTTTTTAATTTAAGGATATTGACTAAAAGACTACAGGGAGGCTGCTGAGTATTTAAGTGGCAAAAGATGCAACTAGGCTTCCACTGTGTTTGATCACTTGTAGAAAATAGCATTGTACCACAGTGAGTCTAGTTCAACATAACAAAATTAAAATAACATGCTATCATATGAGTTATATAGATCCTGTTGTAATTAACAAACCACAATGGTAATATTCATACCTGTTGTGAACTACTGAAGTTTGTAGAATTTGAAACAGAATTGTTTGCATAAATAGTGGATGATGGTGTAAAACTAGAACCTAAAAAATACAATTAACTGTAAGAACTTGTTTGTGAATCAAAATAAAATTCTAAATACGATATTCCATGTTAAGATAAAGACAAATCAGAAGAACAAACAACATGTGTTTATATGATAAAATATTGTAATGAAACTGTAAAAGAAATGAAATACTACTTCTACGCATACAGACATACATTCTTCTTCACATCATGCAGGGAAGGTATTAGCAGTAAGTCATTAAACCAATCAAGAAAGCATTTTTCAATTTATTGCAGTGTCTCATGTCTCCTTGAATATTGCCTTAATTTCTAAGGTCTAACACTTTAGTGTATGTCCATTTATGAAACAAAAAAACTTTTAAAAGAATATTGTAATGATCCATGTGTTTTTAATCAATCTGTAACGAGGCATGTCCTTGTTTCCAACATAAGTCAGATGAGTCATAATGCAATTTGTAATATCTAAAAGATCAACCATTGTGTAAGAAGCTTAAAAATTATCCAAATAGATTATCAATGATCAAAGAGTAATAAATGAATCAATAATTGAATACATGAAATAACAAATCTGAATTAAGGAGCAATTCTAAAAAATTATGTTAATCCAAAGAGGAACAAGTATCAAATAATGGCATACTCAGAAACATGGAAACAAGGAAAAGTGACTTGTGTATGCTATTAAGTACAACAAATGCTTTTAGTCCTGCCATGTGATTTCACCCCCTAAAATAATGAAGATGCAAGCAGGGACTGCATTGCATGGTCAGACCTAAATTAATAGATAACCAAAATCAATACATATATGCTTATTAGTACTGGAAAAAAATACTTAGCTTTAAATTTTAGACGTAAAAGTAGCTGCCAATGATAAGCATACTTGCTGGAGCTCACAAAAATGAATGGAAAATATATCGTAAATATGAGGAAAGCGAGAGCCGTTGACAGCAGCAGGATGGGATGAGCCCTGACAGTGGTGGCTACTCACCTGGCATCTGGTAAGAGTAGGGTGTTTGGCCTGGCTGTGGGGTGGAAAACCCTGGGCTGTAACTGAGGCACCCGCTCTGCAGCGGTGATTGGGTCTGCGAGAGCCCACTTTCCGTCTTGATGCCTGGCAACATTACACCCAAATCTGTATAAGAAATTAATTTTCAACTGATTCTGTCAAATATTTTCTTACGGTTGGGAAAATAAAAAAGAAAGCAAAAACCATTCATGTCGGCATTGCTCTTACTTCTATATAAAGTGAAGTAATAAGAGGTCAAATACCGTAAGTGGGTAAGCTGTACGGCTGTCCTGTCTGTGAGTACGCTGTATAGACCGCTGGCTGCTGCATTCCTGAATACTGGGTTTGTCCAGCATAGGCAGACATTGTTTGAGCTGCTGGTGTAGAAAGAATGTGTGGATAGGGCCTAAATATCAGGAAAAATAGCATTACTATGGCAACAAATACTCTGTATGTTGATTCAAGCAATAAAGTAAAGAAAAAGGTTTAAAGATGTCCAAAGGCAGTTCATTATTCTGCCAACTGTTCTTCTTCTGGGATTTATTCCATCCCCCACTGAAATAATCTGAAAACCATTCCAACTCACATTCCCCAGGGCACGGTAAGCATTTTATGCTGTCCCATCACTACAACGTAATTCTCTAGCTACTCAGCTCTAGGTGGACTGTGTCACTGCTGTGTACGGCTTTTTACGTGTCTGACCCCTTTCAGCCAAGATCAGAATGCTTAACTCAGGAAAGCCCCCATGCTTTTATAATCCAGAAGAGGGAAACCTGGACTGGAAGAATAAAGGAAATACAGAGGTGAACATTAAAGCTACTATATTGTGTCTTCCGTGTCCAGATCTGCTTCAACAGACATCTAGCCTACGGCTTCAACAGAAGATGGATCGTGCCCATTGAGAATGGTATGAAAAATATTGCTGGCAACACTTTCATAACCAGATGGGCTTTAAAAGTTTGGAAAATATGGTGTAGGGAAAGAGAATGGAAATAAAAATGGTCCTTTATTTATGAATACTGGGGTTTTATAGAGAGGTTGAATAAAATAAAAAAAAAAATTTGCCCTGCAGAGTTGCAAAAACATACAGAGAAACATTTGTCTTGGATTGTTTTGTAAGTTAAATAAGACTCTATGGACCAAGAGTTGAATAAACACATTCTGCAGAATTACGCTAACTGAAACCTGGTTATTAAAAGCCATGACTGAATTTGATTCTAAATTTTTTTATTATTTTTTCTTTCTAATTAGCTCAGTACAGTTGGCAGCAGTTATTACCAGAAAAGGATTACTCATTAATTTAGATGCCAATAAATTATAACAGTAGATTAAAAATTCTATTAAACTTTGTAATGTATTTGGCCAAAAGTGTCTGATATAGCTTGCCAAAACCTGTTTTAAGTGGAATGAGGGCTGTTCTTAGCTCAGGCACCTACTTTCTGTATCAATAAATATTGGCTACCATGATACGAATGCAAACTTGTTTAAAGAAACTTGAAAAAGCCCAATCGGCAACATTTTTGATATTTTCTCTGTATCAGAATCACACAGGTAGCTGTATCACATACATAGAAACAAATAGATGGCACACTGGAATCAAGCACCCTTGTGCACAACACTGACTGTAGGACAAGCAAACTAATAAACTGCCAACTGCAGCAGTTTCATATAAGATCTTCAGTGCTTTTTCCTAATGGATTCATGTGATTGCCCAAGAGTCTGGTTTCCTCCAAAAAGTGAAATAAATTTTCTAGTCCTAACAACACCCATTGGCTTAAGAATGAAAAAGGAAAAAAAAAAAGAAAAAGGAAAAAAAAAAAGAGATTAAAAACTAATTCAATTTATTTGCTTTTTAATTTGCTTATGATATTGGAGAAGAAGGAAAACACGGTTCATGACTGTGGAATGTTTAGAAGCCTTTGGCAGTAGTGGCACTGGAAGGGTCTGTGAGAGGGTCACCCCTCAGTATGCATCTTGCACATGCAATTGTGATTTCTACACATACACTGTCTTCTTCAAAGGAAGTCTGTAATACATTGCCAACACTGTAAAGGTGCTGATGTCTGAAACATAATACTTCTATTTTTTCCTTCTGTGTGTGCAGTTATCCAAGGGTATTTCTTATGCAGCAATACTGCATAGAGCAGGCTCTTACTCTGCAGCCACGTGAGGAAAAAAACTTTGGAGAGGAGCTAGTACTGGAGTCAGTACTGAGGCTTAAGTATTTTCCTTTCTCTCTGTTTCTTCTGCTGAGGAGCACTTGTTTGCAACAAACCACAGAACTGCCTACAGCCAAGGTCAATTCCCTATAAAAGACTAGAAGAGGTGCAGACACTAACTTGGAGGGATATATCTGTGGAGAGTACTGGTGCGCTGATCTTGGGCTGTAGCCACTACTTGTTATTACTGCAAAACAGAAAACAAGAGTACAGCAGTTAGAAACATCATGAGACCAATACAGCCAAACAGTCTGCATACCGATGCGGCAACATTAGCAGAGAAGCTTATTGAAATGGACAGCTTTTCAACAGAGTAGATGTTACCTGAACTACAACATCTTAACACAAAAATTAAAACCCCACCAAACCATTCATCGTTGTACAGAACTCTTTAGCTGGGATGGGTGTGTTGTGCTTTTTCAGCTTCACTTGACATGTTTCTGAATATACTGCAGAGGCACACATTTCATGCATCATCTGCTACGCACACACCATAGGTCTTTCAAACTTGAAAGGTTTTATTAAAACTGGTAGTTAAAAAGAATCTTGTGATTTAACATATGGTATTGCACAGGATTGAAATAACATACATATACTTTGTTAAGCGTCACATTAACAAGTTTAATTTTAATACTGGGTAGGAAAAATAAGTTTTATATGGATGTGGTTAATTTTAGTCAGCTTGGGTAATGGGAGATACCAGAAAACAAATGACTACTAGAAAATGAATAGCATTCATTATCAATAGGCAATTAGAACATGTCCACTAACAACAATAATTTTATTTCAAAAGTAACCACGAAACAGTCCTGTTCAGTAGCCATCAAAATTGTGTATGTCTATACTATTCACAGCTGCATTCTTCCAAGAAAGCTAACAGAACAATAGTCATCTCCCATTAAAATTTCATTCAGAAGCGGTGCTCACGCTGGATTAATTCCAAGTGTTTGGAAGTTTCCTTTAGCCATCTGTCTTGACTAAGACAGATGTATTCCAAATATATGTACTCTAAAGTGTTGAACCAATCCCTTCAGAGCAAATCCATACTGGGAAAACATACAGAGTGTCGTTATTAGGCCATCTGCTGTTCATTCACTTTTAAAAAGATTAAAGTAGTACACAACGAAGCACTGGAATTTCTTTAGTCTAATCAATCATACTTGTACTTCAAAGTGTGCCCTCTTCCTGAGTTGTTCATAATGGTAGTAGAAATGAACTTTCAGAATTATTTTAGTGACAAATAGGTTTAGGTTCCTAACTATTTTATGAAACATGATATATTTCTACCTCCAGGCCTAATTAACGTCTTTGAGATCTATTGCTTTGAACATATGCAGAACTTCATATTTTTAAAGCTAGTTTAAATGCATTTAGATCACGTAGGACTTAAAAGGAAAATACAGTAGAAGAAAAAAATATCTTTTTTAAATGTGCAGCTGAGCATGGCTTGAAAATAAATAAGAATTAGGTAATAATTTTTGGAACACGTGCCACCAGATTTAATGAAAGAGTTGCTGATTAAAAAGATATGGAGAGTTTCTCTGTGCTGGAAATCTGATGAATTTAATTTTGTGGTTTTTTGAGGATGTCTTTCTGTGATTTAAACTCAATCCACAGAGCAATCAACTGGGTGTGCATATGCCTATTCCCAGATTTAGACAAACCTATAGCTGTATCTAGCAACATAATCAGTCCATAGAACTCTAAAGGGTGCTCTTAGATATTTAAGGCTTGAGGAATAATTAGTCTTCCCTGTTGTATCCCTAAGACCTTTCTAAAGACAAGCAATAGCTAGCAGAGTGACTTTGGTGATTCTCAGGGCCAGGAACTTTTGTGATGCATTACTGGCTTATCGGTTCCTTTTTGCTCATACTGCTCCATTTTTTGCCTGATCATTTGCTGGATGATAGCCCACTTGATTAATCAGTTTGGTTAAAGCACATTTACCTTTCCACGACAACTGATGTAAACTACAAAAAAAAAAAATTACTGTTCATTTAAATCACTTCAGCTATCAAAACCTAGTGTTTTTTCAGCAAAAACTGTCCTGCTTGCTTTCTTATTCTTTCTGCATATACCTTATTTTATAAATTCAGACAAGAAAATAAAACAGTTGCCTGGTTTTGAATTTCCCTTTTTTCTTTCATTTTCCCTGATGATACTACCAGTTGTAGGGAAGGGAGAGAAAAATATGTAAATGCCTCCAAAGTAAACTGTGTACTTATCTAACTAAAACTTTTGTTCCTTTCACTTTCTCTGGTAGCTTGTCCCATCAATTTGTGTGCTACATTTTAGGCTGTGAGATGTTTGAGAAACACAGGACGTAAGACCTACCATGATGACTGAGCGGAGCCTGTATCTCTTAGATCAGATTGCTAAATCTAAGAGTTATCAAACAACTTTCACTGTCAGACAGCATCTATTTCAGAGGACTACTGGAGATGGAGGAAATAGTGGAGGCAGCCAGTTTTTTGTAACTGTGCCACTTTATACTGCCATTTATACAAATGGGGCTAAACATTGGTTTACGTTGCTTATATTAAAAACAAAGTCAAAGCTGTTCCTTCTCCAAAAAAACTCCAATATTTCTAATATTTCACTAACTGAATTTACCAGGGGAATGCTCTTCAGGGCAGGTTTAAGACCCTTGATTTCTTAAGTCTCATTATGGCATCGAGGGCATATTCCAGTCCCCACTAATGCTGATTCACAGAATGGACAAGAAGCTGACAGCCTGCTTTTTCCCAGTTACTCTGTTAGCTCAACTGGCCAAGGTGGCTGTGGAGAATTTAAATGACCGTAAACTGTGCTGAAGGCATATGTAGGGTTCAGTACATTAACACAGGCTGGAGGTTTGTATTTTTTGTTATGCATCTGGAAAATTCTTTGCAAAGAGGTTAGGTTAAAAGGATCGCATTTAAATAACAAAGTAAAATGTCTACACACAAGGGGATCACGCATAGGTTATACAGCAGTGGTGTTTCCTAACTATGCCTTTATAGCCTTCAGAAATTGTTTTTCATATCCTTTTTGTGGGTAATAAATACTAAGTAAAAAGGATGATGAGAACTTCAAATGTCACTCTGTGCTCCATTAAAATGATAAACAGTTCTCAAATTAATACACTATTGAAAGCAATATAAACACAAGAATGCATGCACTCACAGTACAGCAGCTGCAGCAAATTCAGAGAGTATGAAAATGCTCAGTTAAAGGCTGCCCAGCTCTCCACATCCTGTGTATACCCACCCCAACTGGGGGCTGCTGCAGGACCACAAAGATTCAAATCGAACATACCAGTATTAATTACCAACTGTCAATCTTTGAAGAAAAAGGAGGAGGAAGAGGAGTGTGCAACGTGACTCTCCACCTGGCTAACCTTTGCTAAGAGACACAGTTCCTCTCAGGGGCAGCTCTGCAGGACAGAGGAACCAGAGCCCTGAGCGTGAACTGCAACACGTGAGCTCCAACCCTGAGGAGGAGCTTTCCCAGTGAGCGGAGCAAGGCCACTGTGGCAACTGTCACTCTAAATCCAAGAGATCGATGTGCATTAGTGTTCCAATTTTTCAATCAAAAATTGGGGTTCATCACAGTTACCTGTGAAGCCTAATCTCTCTCTCCTTCCCTCCATCTCAGACAGTCTGTTTGACCATCACTTTCTGTGTGTTACAGCTGGTCACTAGGGACAGAGCTGGCTATTTACACCCCACAGGGCCTGTTCAACCTCCTGCTCAGCTCCAGGACATGTCATGGGTTTCGACTGTCCTTGGAGCATGGAAATCAATTTTAATGGGTAGAACATATGAAGGAGAGAATTTCTATGTGGTGACTCTCAAATGTGTCTCAGCACCAGGAGAGAGATATGAAGACCAGTCACAAGTGGTGCTCCTCAGAGGTTCGTATTGGGGCCAATCCTGTTCAGCATCTTTTTTGATGATAGTGGGATTGGGGCGCCCTCAGCAAATTTGTCAACACTAAGCTGTGTGGTGTGGTCAACACGCTGGAGGGAAGCGATGCCATCCAGAGAGACTTTGATACGCTTGAGAGGTGGGCCTGTATAGAGTTCTCCTCAACACTTCTTTTTAAGTCAGTAGAAGCTAATGAGTGAGTGGCATCTGGGGAAATTAAGCAGTTACTTGGCTATCTAAACCTGAACTGGAGGCTGCAATTTTTGGTACCCTTTCATGAAAATGTTTTAGCTCTGTTCTGCACATGGAATCCAACTCACATATCTTAAATACATGGTAGAAAATGACAAAATTTCACCAACAATGAAAAAAACATATATATGGTTGGACAATTTATAATCTGTAATTATTACTAATAAAATTTTAGGACAGAGTAACAACAGAGTGAAAAAGAAAAGCTAATTTTTAGTCAAGACTATTAACTTTTTTATGGAACTTGTTGTATTTAAAGCTGATGGGGTTCCTTTCAGTATAATCATGAGGAAAATGTTTTCTGTTCTTCTAATCAGAAACTGTACACTCTTGCTTTACACATCACAAAAGACCTTTTCTTCAGGCACTAAATTTATTATAAATCTATGAATAACCAACCTCAGAGTATATCTGCGTTTACTGATGCCTAAAAAACAATTCCAGAACATACTCTCAATTTTTGAAACATTTTAATTGCACAGAAACGTTGTGATTTCAAAAATATTTTAAATAGTACTTGACTACCTAAGTCTAGCAAAGTAATAATAGTATCAGTGCGGAGTGGCAATTCCTCACTTCAGTGACTTTTCAGTCAGGCCATCACTGAACTGGTATTTTCAGATGCAAAACTTATTCTCACTCTTCTCCTTGTTAATATTATTATTAGCAGGACTCAGCTTAATGATTAGAATGCAGATTATTTGTACTTTTTCACAGATCATCACCACTTAATAATTTACAAGAATCTACTTAAAAATTGCTGTTTATTTGATTTTTTTAAAGAAGTAATTGAGCCTTATGATTATTTAAGATATAGACTTTATTTTTATGGAAAGAAAGTAGCTTCTGGCAATTTGGTCAGTATTTAACTGCTCACAGGAATAAAAAGATTAGCACTGAAATAAGATTTTAAATTTTACAAATTAGAATGTCTATTACAAATACAATCAATTTTTTTGCTTCCTAAGACTGTAAAAGACTAACACTGAGAAAAAATCTGAACTACAATAACATTTTTACTATGAGATTTTTGCATAATCATTTTATGCATCATTAAAGCTTCTTTAAGACCACAGCTCATAAAAATTATAATTTTCAATTACAAAAATGAAAAAAACTTTTATTATTATGTATTAAAATGTTACTTTATTACAGTTTTTTAAAGATTACTTCCATGCAGTGAAATGTTCATTAGTGAAAGTTATTAAATGCTATATTAATGTGAATCTAACAATACGTGATCTTATTATGGCTTTACCTGACCCAGTAAAAGTGTCAAGCGATCCATCTCCAGTTGTTGTTGTTGTTTCACTGCTGTTCATGGGTTCTGTTTTGACTGCAAGAAGAGACACTACATAGAAGAATAAGTAGACATGAGATTTTACTTCTGTATTATACTGGAGTCCTCATGCCAGTCTCACTAGCAGCAGTCCAGCTAGAACAAGCATGCGGTGCAACAGCTTCAACCTTCACTCTACCACCATATTGAGACAATCTACACTTGCTCTGTCTGGAATGGTCATGCATCTACATAGCTTTTTATTTGTGCATTCATCTATCTATTGGTTTTAGCAACTGGAGTATCTTCTGGGGAGATTTCAACCTAAATCTAATTGATTCTAACAATTCCCTAAGAGTAGCAGAACGGAAGGAAACATTAGCTGTCAAGGGATGTAGCACATAACAAAAATAGTTCTGCCTGACAAGTGAAACAATAATAATATGGTTTCATGCTCATATAGAAGCAAATTACTTTAACAGTGCCAGCATTCTGCCTTCCCCCTTCCCCTTTTACAGTCTGTGGGGGGCTTTCTTAGGTAGGTCACCAGCAAGCAGTTTTCCATAAATGAAAAGGGAAGTTTAAAATAAAACAAAAAAAAGTGAAAGCACTCAAGTAGGGCACAAACAACCACGACAAGTCAGCTTTTAACTCAGAGGTTACCAAGCATTTGGGTCCACTCTGAACTCAAACTATTCCTTTCAGATCATTATGCACTCTAACCATCCAAGTTAGTACTGAAAGCACCACAGAGGCAATCTGGATTTTATAGTTTAATATGTTACCTGAACAGACCATCTGGCATGCACTTTTGCAATAGCGTTTGGGAACCACCCTTCTAACTGATGTAGTGAGAAACAGCGGTACAGAATACACCACGGCTTTTATGAGATGTTTGACTGGCAAATTACCACGATGGCGGCTTTGTGAAGGTCAGTTAGCAGTATATGTGAGGCTTTAGCACAAATGTTATCAGCAAGTTGCTTATAGATACCACAGGGCAGGTCACTGCCCTGGGGTGCATACTGAAGTGGCAAAGAGGACCTGCATGGGCCACTACCAAGGTTGTATCCCAGGTATCAAAATTCCAGGGACACAGCCTGGGATTCATGGAGAAGCCTTTGCTGTGACAGCAGGGCTGGCAGAGCCCCCCAGCAGGTCTAATATAAGCCAAGCAAAGGCATTTTCTGCCAGGTAGTTACATGATGCCTCTGTGGGACATCAGCTAAGCTGACCAAAGCTCTCATCTGTTAACATCACTGCATCCACGTTTGACTTTACTGGAAATAGTAAGGGAAGAGGGTGAATTTCATGTTCTGAGCTGGCAATGTATTTAAAAACCATGGCTCAGATTCAAGTCACCTAATTTAGCCATATAAATGGTGTGTACTAATCTCCCTTTACGTTCAGTCAAGAAAGAAAGGTACTTCTAAAGGGCAATCAAGTACAAGTACAGCCAAAGCTGCCTACAGTTCACCCTCCCTCTTGCAGTCTGTAGAAGAACAGGTAGTGGATGAGCTAAATAAAGGATCTTATTGTCTAATGGGAGAAATGTCCAGAACACCTACACAACCATTCTGCTATTCTCCTGTGTCACAGAGCTCACTAGGCATTGCACAGCTACCGATACAGCCATCTGTGACATGCCTTGCATGAGTCACCTCTCCTACGACATCACACCTGATTTCCAGCCACACTGCTTAAGTACATCAGTACATCATATGGGATGCTGCAGATGTCTGCAGTTGTACAAGTGACCTATGCTGAATTCAAAGGGGTGCCTGTTTAGATTAAGTAGGGAACATATAAGAAATTGGGATGCATTTGTCACTGTGACAGGTAGAGTGCCCTGCAGTGATAATCAAACCAAGTAACACCTCCTTACACAAGTTATACAATTGTATCTTTCCATTTACTGTGTGACATTAAAAAATACCTGAATGTGTGTCTTTTAGATGTAAACTTTTTCCATTATTGTTTCTCTTAACAAAACTGACACACCCATGTATTCTCCCTGCAAGCAGCAGGATGTTAATTCAATATGAAATCATCAGGGAAGAATTTTAGCCACATTTTTTCAAGCTGTTGTGCACTCCTTGTCATTTTGTTATTATCTTCTCATTAAAAAAAAAAAAAAAAACTGTGACAAAAATTACATAAAATGAGCAGTCATTCATCAATGAAATTTACATAAACAAAAAGCTTAACAAAGTGAGTGCCCCCACTGAACCTCAGGCCTCTCAGCCATGTGGAATATGTATTGTTGCCTGAAGCATGAAAAGTAATTAAATGAATTTGTTTTCTGATTCCTATATACAGATGTCTGCACACACTTCAGCAGGAGAATGAAATCAAAAATCATACTAAGTTGGGAAGTTCTGCATTTTTCCGTCTGAAGATCCTTGGTAATATTTTACTTTCTAAGATGCATGTCTCCTTTTTCTGTAGAGTGGACATTTACCTACATGAAAAAAACTTTTAGTACCTTTATCTCTCTCTGTTCAAGAAGGTATTCCACTATTGCCCACTCCAAGCTACAAACCTGTCTTCAGTACTGCATCCAGACACTCCAGTATGTGCCTAACTGCTATATTTAACAAAAACTTCAGTAATTAATTGAAATGTTTACTTTAGAGTTGTGTCTAGCTCTGGTTAATGCCAGTTGCACTGCACCTCCATCAGCACCAACAGTCACCATCTTTTTCTCTCCCTGTCAAACAGAAAAGGATCAAAACCAAAGCAAACTCTATCGTGTACTTAACTTGAGGAAAGCCATCATACTGGCACTGTTCTTTGTTGAAAAATACATGTACAAAGTATTTATATGTTCTTGACTTTCAACAGTTCTACTTTATTACATTCAGATTTTATCACAGTAATGAATTCATCAAGGTCTTTCCTCAGTGTAGCTAGAGATTTGGACTATTACCTTTCTTTCTTTATGTTGCATGTCATTAAACCAAAAGGGGAAAAGTCACACACACAAAAAATTAATTCTAACATTAGATCAAAAAACAGAATCATCCTTATGTTTCGCAAATGCATGGTTCTGATACTGCTATTGCAACTGCTCTAGACATAATGCAAAGACTAAGAGCTTGAACCAGCATTTCTGATGAACACTTTAAAGACTATACATTTAATATTCTATTTTCTGAAGTGTGGATTAGTTGGTTTTGGGTTTTTTTTTAATATTCTGAAACAGTGAAATTAAATGAAAAGCAGTCTCAAGCTGGAAACACATTTGAGTGTCACTACCAGTGAAGACTGCACATGTCAACAGAGTAAAGCCACCACGACTGTCAGGGGCTGGGACATATGATGTACAAGGACAGGCAGAAAAAGACAGACTTGTTCTGTCCTAGGAAGAAAAGGCTGAGGGGAGAGTTAATTACTGCCTGCAGCTATCTAATGGGACAGAGCAAAGATGACAAAGAACAAAAGCACACTCTTCTCAAAAGATGCCCTGTGAGATGACAGAAGGCAACAGACACAAGCTGCAGCAAGGGAAAAATCCAATTAGAGGAAACTTCTTCACCATGTGAGTAGTCAGGCCCTGGGACAAGTGCTATGACACCTCCACCTTGGACATATTCAGCACTCAGCTAGGGATTCTCTTGAGCATCATAACCTAACAGCAAAACTGGCCCTGCTCAGAGCAGGGGTTGGACCAGCTGACCTCCAGGAATCCCTTCCGAACTTAATTATTCTAAGATAAACTCAGAATACAGCTTCCACCCAGCCAACAGCTTCTACAATACATATTCTTTACTTCATGAAAGGGCTTAACAGCTCAACTTCTAGTTTACCAACCTGGAACTTTTTCTACCTGAAGAACCTCTGTATGTTAAGGACTGAAAATGAACAAAGACTTTTAGGGGAAAGAGATGCTACTACTATGCACAAAACATGACAAGCAAATGGAACAGCTATTAGAGCAACAAGTCTTACTGAAAGCTCACATGAACCACTAAAACAAAGCTTGTCATAGGAATGATTTTGCTCTTTCTTTTAGAGAGCCTAAAGGGTTTTCCTAGGTACATACTCAACCAGAAACATATCTATGGAAAATTATATTTAATGCAAATAATGCAAGGACTTTCTCATTAGATGTCCTCACTACTGATAATTAGTACTTTATTACCTTCCACATTATTTGAACATGCTGAACACTTAACTCCAGAAACAGGCTAAGTTAGTTCAGTCCCTCCTTAAACTTAAATTCTTGTAACTGAGCAGAAGCATTCACAAGAAATTGATTATTCTAATGCAAACTATCTTTTGTGTTCAAGTCTGAACTTTTTTTTGGTGTAAATTCTCTCTGTATATGTGGTTTGCAAGTGGCAAGCTAATTCTGAGGGAAAGTGTTTGATATCTTTCTAACTTTAGTCTAAACCTGCACAGTTTAAGCACCTGTGTAATAGCCTGTAGAGGGTCATAATGATGAATGGTTACATCTATAGCTAATCCTATATGTACTGCAACAGTGTCACGTATATAATGATTAATCATTATAACTGATAAAAATTAATAATACATGACCAGAACCTCATAAATGAAAACAACAGCTTGGAAAATTTGGCCAGATGTTTGTGAAGTGGCAAGTTACATATAGTACCACACTAGACATAAGCATTAATTAATCATGAAAGAGAAGGAGTAGTAACAATAATGTCAACCTTGATTTGTGCTCAAGTAATCATGCAATGTTTTACCTAAAAATTAAACAAAAACAAATGGGCATTCTGTGGAAAATCCACTGGTCTGACTTCCAGCAATGCTGACTACTGGCAGTTCCCAGCAATGTTGATCACCACGGGGCTCTCCCAGCTTCTCAGAGCATGTAGAGTTAAGCTAATTTTAAATGGGTTAAATTCTCCTTGCTCACCAAATAATTTTCAAAGTATGGTAAGATAAGCATTTATTGCAACTTCCTACCAGTTTTCTGGCTGTGGGAAATGCCTCTGAGAAAGGATGGAAAAAAAGGGGTGGGGAAAAAACACTATGAAAATATTCAAACCACATAATAAAAGAACAGAGCAAACCAAGAGAGATGTTACACAGCAGTCACGAAGGCACACCAGCACACGCATGCACTGTACCAGGGTCTCCCATACTTGTTGCAGAAGAAGGAGTACTGCAACTCAGCAACCAGTCTGCAGTATTTAACACAGTCATGTTGTCTCCTGAGAACAGGAATGGTATAACAATGGTTCATTCTCCCAATGTCTGTTCAGTGTATGTGAGTAGTCTTCAAGGCAAGTAAGTTGGTTTTGCAATTTGAGTCAAGACTTTTAACTGCATTGTATGGTTTTATGAGTATTATTTTAACTGGTTTATTTATGCAAGTATAATATAGAGGCATCTAGTTATTGGTGTTCGTTAATGATACGCCTGAAGTTTTCCCTTCCTTTTATGCCGGAATAAGGATTGTATTTAAAAATACGAATAGGTTGAACCTTAACGGTTCAGCTCTTCTCTCAGAGCTCTGTTATTCCCACACACAGAGGCACTTTTTACTGATATTGACTTTTTTTTAATAGGAAAAAAAAAAAAAAAGCAGCTTTACATTGTGGCCAGAAAGAGCAAACTATAAACCAAATTTCTTGGTGCCAACTGTTAAAATAGACAGAAACATACACAACCCAAAAAAAGAGGTCTGAAACTTTAGCTTGACTTATATTCATGGTGTCTCTCTCATGGACACAAATGGGAACAGGACTCCATCTCAGAACATGGTACCCTGTCTCCCACTGATTCAATTAACTTAAGGCAGAATCTGTTATCTGAAAGCACTGGAACATCTGTGTTGTAGCTGTGTGGTAGCGCTGTCCCTACAGTAATAGATACAGCAGTAATGATCAGTTACTTTTGTGGAAAACCTAAAAATTTCTTTATGGTAAAATTTCATTACCTGCAAAGAAATGGAATTAGCATGTTCATCATGTAAAAATATTGCCTAAGCCTAATTTTGATGTACTTCTTTTGACAGAGATTGTAAATTAACCTAAATGTGTGTAGCTCAGGGTATAAGAGTAAATTATTACCCAGCAATGAAGCATGATGCAGAAAATTATATGTTTCAAGTTACCAGCAGGTTTAACCAAACTTTTAATACGTTGTTCGAATCAACCATTTCAAGATTTTCGTTGTTTCACTTTTGCACAGTTCTGCCTCTTGCTTCAACTGGTGCCAGTCACAAAAGTGCTGTTGGAATTAGTAGATTCACACTGGTACGACTGCCATCTTTTCATAATTCTTGCTGTGCTTACACTGTGTTTACGTTCATCCTTGAATTTATGCTTAAAAACATGTTATGACCGAAAACTAGCTCAAAACTTTCAATGTGCCAGTGTCTTATACTTACCTCCTGTTCCATTTGTTGTAACTGATGTGCTACTGAGATTAGGTTTATCCAGTTTGGAACTACCCGGTGCATCACTACTTCCAACAAGATTATGAGGACTGGCTAGATCTTGCATTTCCATAGACCTGTTAAAGATGAAGGTGACAGTATTTAAATGCATTGTGATAGTATTTATAATCGTCTGCTTTTTCCATAACACTTTTTTTACTTGGAAAATCTGTAGTGCAGCCAGATTAACAAATCAATACAAGTTCCTTAAAGGTCATCTTTGCCCTTTACCAAACCTAGAAAACTAGCTAATAATTTGATGTGAACAGCAACAACACCCATATTTTTCACTTTTCTCTTAGGTATTATGAAGTAAACGACACAGGCTTATGAAACTGCTCAAAAAGCTTCTAAAAGATGTGCATGAGGGAGCGTGTATAAACAGATGGACACCTGGAGGGATAAAAGGATAAATGCATTTATGTAGGTATTTCTTAGGGAAAAACAGAGACATTTCTTAGATGAAAACAAAATTAAGTGAAATTAAGTAAAAAGTCAGTTATTACACGAAAAGTCAGAATAGGAATTTCTGTCTCCCATTATCTGTATTCCAACTACCAGCAGTCACTGCATCCACACCAAAACACAGGAACAGATCATCTATGTGAATGAACAGTACAGAAAGATTTTTCACTCCTACAAAAGCATATATTCTCAATAGCTCACTTGTGTCTTTTTTCTTCTGAGACATTTCTAGGAGACTTGCAAAATTTCAAGTGTATTTAGACTGCAATGGATTCCAGTGTCACAGTTGCACTGGGAGACTGTGGACAGCTTTCATTCAGTGACAACATACCTGCCTTTCTCAGACAATGCAGGCAAAGTAGACAAGGAGCATTTCTTGTTGGACCGGTAATTGCAATCCAATTTGCAGTGAGTGCTTGACTATCCCTTTCTTCATTTATGAATTAATTACACAGATTTTTTCCCCAAAGAAACATTTCTGCTATGTATAAGCAAAGTTGCCAGCCCTTCTGCAACAGGAGAACCATTTACCGTATGTATACTACAAAGACCAACAGAAAGATTGTCTTACAGAGCTGTAAAAGCCCAGTTACATTGTAGAAGACCAAAATGGCTAGGAAAGGGATGAGCAGGTGGGATAGTTCAGTAAGAATAACTGCTCCTGTGTATTTATATTCTGACCAGGAAAACCAGTGGCAAAATGTTAACGCAACAACCAGATCTTACTTATGTATTGCAAGTTTCACGTTTCACTTTGAAATTACCTATCTTCTGTGCTGCACACATCCTCCTCTTGGGACAAAAAAAACCCCAAAAAATCCAACTGCCCCTCCAAACCCCAGCATCTTTCAATCAAATATGGGTCTGTCGTCTGAATCTATTTTCTTCCTCCAAGATAAGGAAAACAAATAAACCCCACAGAATGAAAAAGTCTCCCATATTTTACTCCAAATTTCACTGATCTCCTGGATGCTTTAGCTTGCCTCTCATTGCATTCACTTAACTCAAGACACAGATTCAGAGCTTTAATGTCTTGAATATGTTCCAGGAAATGTAGAAAAATGCACTGGAAAATGCACCAAGGCCTTACCCAAAGGCACATGAAGCAAAGAATCTCATTTACTCTGGTAAACACTCAAACCAAAGCTGAGATGCAGTGATACTCCACTGTCAGGGCAGCCTCCCAGCAGCAGTCTAGATGAGCTGGGGAAAACTGCTATTTCAGGAAGCCATGCAATGGCAGGTAAGAATTTTATAGCCATATTCAAGGAAATGCAAAGGCATAAACTGAGATCTGAACTACCTTGACCTGGATTTCTTTACCTAATTGTACACACATTTCTACACATTTGTCAGCAGTGCATTGTATTTATTGTCTACTGGAAATGTGATCAGTGTTCGATGAAATAAAACGCAATCAAGCGGTTTACAAGTCCTTCAGTTTTTGTTTAGTAGTTCCTGTACAAGGATAACAGCTAAAGGTTAAAAAAAGTCTGTGAGTTTCCATTTTGCATGTGTTTAAGGGAGCAGGAGAATGCTACACAAAATAAACAGTGCTTTATTGCATATACAGTGTAATACTCCCCACGTGTTCACTTAGCAGTTTTAATGTCATGATTTCCTGTTCAATATGATTTCCCCACAAATACCTAATGGGCAGTTCTAGCTTAAAAAGTTCACAAGTGCTTTTTTTTTCTTAAGCATGAAAATTACAATAATTTCTTTTCAGACAGGCATATGTCATGGCCACAGATGCAAATACTTCAGCAATATTTCATAAGCAAAATCGTCGATTTACTTAGCTAGTGTATTTAAGAAGTATTCATCGTATGCGCTTTTCACACTCAAATGAGTCAGATTTTTTTACTCAGATCAGATTCTGTTCATCAGAAAATTAAATCCACTGATTCTCATTTGTTTGGCAGAGAATATAAGCAGTCAAACTTTGCAAAAAAGAATAGTTTTTGATCTACACAAGCAGGAAACCTTTTGTGCAGAAAAGTATTTTATTTGCCTTACATTTGTTTTCTAAAGCATATGGCATCCCAGTCCACTGACACAGCAAGTTAATGAACTAATGCCATTTTAAAAGTAGTGCATTTACAAATATACATTTTCTCTTAATGAGTAAAAGACATCTTGCACTTATTGGAAGTCTAGTAAGGATAAAATGATATCCAAACCAACAAAAAGTTTCACAAAACCATGTGTATACATTATACTTATCCTGGGTGCTCTATACTGTGTGAACAAGCAAGGGGATTATTTTAATATATCCCTATGTGATTTATTCATTGAAGTGCACGTGTGACCTTCTGTGTAACAGATGTCATTCAATTCACATTTCTGGACGTATTTGGTTTACCTTTAGCCTAAAAATTCTCGGGAAGATGCAACAGACCTGCTAAAATCTTAACAGTTTCAGTGAATGGAGGATTCAGGAAAAATGCTTAATAAAATGGATGAAATAATTCCAACATCTTGAATTCATTTTGTCAAACTAAATGTTTATCAGAGTCCTGCTTTCACTGAGTTAATCAGAAGCAGGTTTGGGTTCAGTATGTGTTTTCCTGCTCTAAAAAATGTCAAAAAGAGTGATCTCCGAAGGACCAATTAATACTTCTAAGTTTATGCAGTTATTTATTGAAGACTGTTTTCTGGTAAATGCAGTGCGTTTCAATTTAAACAGAATAAAGCTTGCTGTTAAAGCCGCTTAAAAACCTACATTGTACAACTTTATTTTCCATTTTTTGTCCCTCTGCCAGGCACGTAACTGTTCGAGATTTAGTTTTCCCCCTCTTGCATTGTCTCAAGCTACTTTTTACAGTAACTGATTAAAATGCTAAGTTGTAGCAAATGATAAATTTTGAGAGGAAATGGATTACTTGGTAAGAAGATGTTTTAATTTTCTCTTGACTCTTTGTTTGAGTAACATTAGCAGGATTTCAAGCTGAAATCTGGCAAAATGGTTTGTCTTTTATTCTGCTTTGACTATGCTTCCAGTCCTTGAAAACCGGATCATTTTAGAGGCTTACTGGAAAAATTTCTAAAATATCTCATTTCACATAAGGGTCTCCCAGATCCCTGTGGGCTTTAACTCCAGCCTTGATGCGGACAATCCTACCAAACTG